>OVAW01000865.1:0-11569 GCA_900406365.1 Heliophila coronopifolia | reverse complement strand
ATCACTATTAATTTCAAAATCTACTCTATATTAAAAAGAAAGAATTTTTACAAGAAAATCTTTGTTTTATAAATAATTACTTCAAACGCCATTAGAAAATTATTACTAGTAAAAGAATAATTTAGTAATTATTATATATATACCTTCATAAATTAATTTATTTATAAGAGAGTCAAAATATGTAGCTATTAGATTAATACAATAATTAACTATTATATTAATATAAAAAAATTAAAAATAAACAAAATATTACTTAAAGTAATAATATAAAATTTATGTCTAAAATTTAGTTTTTTTTCAGTTTTTTTTCAATAACTAACATTTATTTCCGTTAAGAGAATTATAAGTAATCACTGTTAATTTACTAGGTAATTATTTTTAATATTAGTTCTAATTATAATTATATATAAAAATTTAATAAACCTATAATTTTATTACATAATCAAATTTAATTTTTAAATATTTTAATTAATTTAAAAATATTAGTTTAAATAATACATCTAATTTTAAATTTATAAATAATTAGTTTAAATATTTAAAATTTTTAAATTATAAAATATAATAAAATTTAACCAATAAAAACTTAATAGTTTTAAAAGTAAAATAAAAGTATATGTTGTTACTATTAATTTTATATAAAAATTTTAAAATCTTATAATTATAAAATATAACCAAATATATTTATTTGATCTAAGAAAATTATAAGTAATTATTATTAATTTTTTTTTGTCATAGTAATTATTATTAATTATTTTTTTGTTTTGTGTTGTCGAAATACAATCTAATTTATTTGTATCCCTTTTATGTGGATTTTTTTACATACGTAGGTAGCTGTAAAATATCAAAATAGCCAAAAAAAAATAATAAATTTGAGACTGATCGAAGTTTGATTATTTGAAACGATGTCTTTCCGGAAAAAAGATGCTGACAGGTCCCAAAGCTTAGAGTTTTCAGGAAACATAACTATAAGATACGTTCAATGTATCATTTCTTCTTCAAGAATCTGCTGCCTCTATTTCCAATTGTCTAGTCATCGTCTTTTTTTTTTATGTCTTATGTGCTACCAACAACTATGCAGGCTGGGATCATATTTATGTAAATCATCAAATAAATCATTGTTAATTTTTTTTTTTTGTCATCAAATGATTTTTATTTAAACCCCGAAAATGATACTCTTATACTATAATTTGGTTTGGTTTTGCACGTGTGATGGTCGGGCCCACAGTTGCGGAGTAATGGTAAAAAACCATCACAGTTGCACAGACTTTTATTCAGTACGATTGCATCCATTTGATTTTACATTTTATGACCGTCAAAAATCTCTGATTTTTAAACATAAACACGTGGCAGAAATCCATTGAATCACCGCTTGTTCCAATTTTTCCTTTACTTGTAGACGATCTCACCAATCCCGCGAACAAACAAACACAGTTATAAACAGTTCGAGGGCAAATAAGTCAAATCGATTCTAACTTGCGAAAGCAGTAAAAATCCTCACGTGACATGCACACGCATATGAGAAACAACAGTGTCTCTCTTTTCTCTCACTACAGATTTTATTTAAAACGATATTTGAAATTGCTCTCTTGTCATCCTTCCTTCGTCTTCCCCAGAAATCTCTCTGCGTGAAAAACGACTTTCTGGTAAGTTCAGCTGTTTTCCTAGTTTATGTTTATCTGTTCTCTTTGATTCATGGATTGTGAGGTTTACGATGCTTTTAATTTTTCATTTCACTCCATTTCTTTAAAAATCTCTTCCATATATCAGATTTATGTATCCTGAGTTCTCTTTTGATTCAAATTTCAAAGGCTTTTGTTGCTTTGATTTTTCATTTCAGTCAGTTTCTAACAAATCTCATCACGTTTATGTTCACTGGATCAGATTTTTTTGTTAGGACTGGAGAAGATCATCAGGAGCTGAGAAATCATGATTGTAAGCTCTCTCTCTCTCTTTCTCTCTCTCTCTCTCTCTCTCATGATCATCATCGATATTTGATTCTGTTACTTTTGTGTCTTCCACGCGCATACCAAATAGCGCGTGTGTTTCCTTAGCAATTTTCCGATTTCGTTTCGCTGCATAAATTAAATCTAGAAAAGTGAATCTATAAGTTTATACTTCCGTAGGGAACGATGTTCGTGAAAAGAAATCCGATCAGAGAAACCGCCGCCGGGAAAAACTCTCTCCCGCCGCAGAGTGTGAACGGTAAAAAACCGAATCAATAGTTTCTAATTTTGATCTTCTCGCTGCAAATCTAAGTTCAGTTTTTCACTGATTCTCTTCCAGTTGCAGTTTCGCACATAAGAATCGGATCTTATTACGAAATCGATCACTCCGTTCTTCCTCGGAGATCGCCGGAACAGCTTAAATCGATCAGAATCGTCATGGTATCAATAGATCCTCTGCTTTTTCCTAAACTAGAGTATTGGTTTAGTAGGTTTATCCGGTTTAGTTTTAATTAAGCTTGGTAAGATTTAGTTGGTTTAGCCGGTTTAGTTTCAATTAAGCTTGGTTAGATTTAGTTGGTTTAGCCGGTTTAGTTTTAAAAGCTTGGTTAGATTTAGTGGTTTAGCCAGTTTAGTTTTAATTAAGCCTGGTTAGATTTAGTTTTAATTAACCTTGGTTTGGTTTTAATTAACCTTGGTTAGATTTAGTTGGTTTAGCCGGTTAAATTTTAATTAAGCTTGGTTAGATTCAGTTGGTTTAGTTGGTTAAGCCGGTTAAGTTTTAATTAAGCTTGGTTATATTCAGTTGGTTTAGTTAGTTTAGCTGGTTTAATTTTAATTAAGCTTGGTTGGATTTAGTTGGTTTAGCCAGTTTAGTTTTAATTAAGCTTGGTTAGTGTTTTTTTTTTAGTAACTGATTTCTTATTTTCGTTGGGTGGTTTTGCAGGTGAGCAAAATCACGGTGAGTGACGTCACTCTCCGATACCCAAGCATGTCTTCACTCGAATCGCATTTAAATCGCAACGGTAGAAACAGAGCTAACCGGATTAAACCGGAGAAAAGGATTGGTGTTCTTCTTCCGGTTATGGACATTAACCATGTAATGAACTCAGAGGTAGCTGGAGACTTGCTTTACAGAAGAATCACACATCATGAGCTTTGCACGGATACACATTCATGGAGTTTTTGGATTTTTGCCGACAATTTCTCACGCATTTCTCAACCGGCGTACAATACTAGACTCTCTCGGGCGGCTTTACCTGAGGGAAAGTGTTGGACTGAGCTTAGATCGGAAGGAATGATGAAATGGGGTAGGAGATTGCGTGTGCAGTACCATAGCTGCCATGTTAAGGAAGAGATGGATGAAGATGATGATAATGAAACAGAAGGAAGCCATAAGAGAAAGCTGATTGAATCCAGAACTGGGAGAATTGCTCAGAGGGCTAAAGTAGATCAGAAGAAGGAAAACCAAATCATAGTTTACAAGAAGAAATCAGATAAGAAATTTATCGACAGATGGTCTGTTGAGAGGTATGTCTTATTCAACATATTTGATCATCTCTAAAACAGGGCAATTAAAAAAATTGTCAATTTTTTAATTAAATATAAATTAAAATTGAGAAATAAATTATATAAGTTTGTAGTATGTAGAAAACATTGGATTACAAATTTATATTTGAAGATTGACTTTTTAAATTTAAATTTGTCCGCTAATCCACTTCAACGTTAGTATTTATTATTTGACATTTTTTAAAAATTGTGAACTTTTTGAAACGTGATTCTTTTTATAAAAACAAAATATATATTGAATAATTTTATGTCTAGCCAGATTTTTTTTTTTTTTTNTTTTTTTTTTCCCGATTTTTTTTTTTTTTTTTTTTTTTTTTTTTTTTTTTTTTTTGAAATACATAAAAATTGAATAACCAAACTAAATTACTCGAACAACTAAATTTTTCAAATCTTCGAAAATTCGAAAACCAAATGGATACTTTAAATTAAAACTCGAGTTCGACCAAAACCACATTTTTTCCTAATTATTTCTTCAATTTTATTTCCTGAAATCCGAAAATCAAATGTTCCAAAGATCCGAACCGAATACCCGAATGCTCGACACTATTTGAGGTCCCCTTTTTTTGGCCCTAAGGCTCCTAGTATCTGGCCCTACTCTAAAATTGGATTTTCCCTTGATTGATTATGGTAAATTTATGGAATTTGAAGGTACAAACTAGCTGAGAAGAACATGTTAAAAATAATGAAGGAGAAAAACGCAGTATTTGGTAACTCCATACTCAGATCACAGTTAAGATCAGAAGCCAGGAAGATGGTCGGCGACACTGGTCTATTAGATCATCTCCTTAAGCACATGGCAGGTAAGGTAGCTCCTGGTGGTCAAGACAGGTTTAGAAGAAAACACAACGCAGATGGAGCAATGGAGTATTGGCTAGAGAGTTCTGATTTGGTTAACATAAGGAAAGAAGCAGGAGTTGAAGATCCTTATTGGACACCACCACCTGGTTGGAAGCTTGGTGATGATCCTACTCAGGATCCTATCTGTGCTGGTGAAATCCGTCAGATTAGAGAAGGATTAGACACCCTGAAAAGGTAGAAAACTAACTAATTGTCTCTCCTTTTGTTGTCTTATGGCTTTTGTAACGAATCTGTCTTTTTTTTTTGAGAAGAGAATTGGAGAAACTTGCGGCAAAGAAGGAAGAGGAGGAGCTTGTTGTGGTGATGAATACACCTAACTCTTGTGTTACTAGCCCGGAAGTGGACCATGATAATCTGATGACTCCAGCTAAGGTTCTGCTTTAAACAATAACTGATATATATTTTTTAACAGGGCTGGCTCCTAGGGGAAGGGCAGAGGGGCACTTGCCTGGAGTCCATAAATTTTAATTTTTTTTGTTTTAATATAAACATACATAAAATAAATAATTAAGATAATTAGGTTTGATCAAAAATAAAAGATAATTAAACTAGTACCAAATTTTATCACATTTTTATATGATAGAAAAAACTAATTATTTAGTATGATAGGGGGCCATTTAAGTTTTTGGTCCTTCAGCCCCTAATGATTAATATAGTTTAATGCTAGTTTCTGAACATATCTATTGTTTCATCTCAGGAAATCTACACTGACTTGCTGAATAAGAAACACAAAATTGAAGACCAGCTACTGTTAATTGCAGAAACCTTGCGTAAAATGGAGGTATATATATATCACTATATTGAGTTTCTTAACACCCAAACCCTCTTCCTGATGGTTCTAGGCTTCTAGCTTAACCCATTACTTAAATATAAAAACTTCTAAAGTAGACCGGTCCATGACCGACCAAAACCGAAAAAATTACTTTAGTCAATTTATTTTTTTTTCTAAAAATGATATCTGTGTGATGCATAAAATCCAAGTCTCATGGGTTTTAGTTCAAGACCGAGCCTGAACCCATTACATAGATTTAAAAGCTTCTAAATAGGTCTTGTTCAATACCGACTAACGCCCTTTAGTCCATTTGTTGTATTTTTTTCCCCACAAAAACTAATGACCTAAGAATATTGATACATGTGTGATGCCTTTAGTTGGACTTTAGTTGAGGACCCAGCTTGTAGTTCTAAAGATTCTATGATGTAGTAACTACTAATTGGTCAGCAAAGATATACGCTTATTATGTAGTAGACTGCAGATAGCTAGGAAACTCCTTTGGAGCATAGAACTGAGTGCCTTGTAAAATAAGTAAACTTGGCGCATGTGATCAAATTTGAAATATATCCATTGTCTCTACTAGACACCAAATTGCTGATATATATTTGTGTTTTTGTGGACACAAAATGCAGGAAGACATGGGATGTCTAAAGAAAACAGTAGAAGAGACCTGTCCTAGAAATCCAGATTCAATAGAGACAAAGGCACAAGAAGACGTTAAAGACAAGGAAGATGATCGACAAGAGCGGTCAACAGTTTCACTAATAAACAAAACTATGAGGAGTTCCTCATGGCCCACATTGCCTTCTCTTGCTGACTTTGCTTCTTTGCCAAGATACCGATCATTCTACCGATCTCCTTGATCAGTCTAAGCCATTTGCATCCGATCTTACTTGTCCTACAAGTAAGCAGGTATTTACAAATATCTTACTTATTATAGATTATAGAGTAATGAAGAAAAAAGAAACTCTATTTTATATGAATAATATGATAATTTTCTATTTAGGGGTTTTATGTCTATGTTTAAGTATATATAGACAGATATGAATCGGCTTATTATAGGATATATATTTTGAAGGTTAGGGTCAGAGGATTCTGTATTACTGAAACAATTTCTATAATGGTAAAAGTTTTATTATACTTATTCCATTTTTTTATTCATTTTATGCAAAATTGATTTTGAGAAATTTGAATAACGCAGATTTGTAGTAGTTAAGTAAGATCAATACAGATAGGTTCGATTCAACCGTGGTGGCCTAAATGGTCTTACATGGTCTCTGTTCTGTGTCAAATTCATTATGTACAAAGATTAAGACACAAATTAAAAAAAAAAAACTATAGTAATATAATTTTTTTTTTTTAAATTATCTAATAAAAAAATTTGAACGGCGAATATGACAACAACTTTACATTCGAAATTCATAATGGAAGAGTTAAAAAAAAATCGGAAAGGGCGATAAAAAGTTCATAAATTCCATAAGGCTTTGAGAAGTAGGACTAGGCATAATTCTCGTCCGAACCGGAATTTTCTAAACCGACCCAAAATAGAAGATTTCTTAGGTTTAGTAAATCAGGATTTATAAAATCCGATTGGAATTCGCGAAATTTCCCAACCAAACCCAAACATAAAAAATGAAACAAATATTTCTGTCCGAACAGAAAATTTTAGCAAAACCAAACCAAACTTGAATCTCCTATTCCTCGGATGAAAATTATCCCCAACCCCAAAAACAACAACTTTAGAAACAAAACAAAAACGCTACAAAGAAAAGAATCTAAACTTACTTGTCAAAGAAGACACATCATAGACTCCATCTGATTTCGAGCTACCGAATCACCTATAAAAGCTACTGTCTTGCTTAAGAAACTTCTTAGCATCAAACCGCGGAAGGTCGTACCGAGCAGCAGCGGCCCTGATATTATCTAAAATTTTGGAGGCCGGAAACAAAACTAAAACTTGTGGGCCACTTTCTTATTTTTTTTTTTTTTTTTTTTTAAATGGGGCCTAAAACTAATAGAAATATTTTTTTAAAATTCGGGGCCGGAGCAAATGTTTCCTCCGACTCTCTTCAAAGCCGGCTCTGGTACCGAGACGATTTCCATCTCCAGTTTTCATATCCCTTGTCCGGTATTCCGTTGCCTTGTCAGTTTTGCATCTGTGTCAGGAGAGGACATGAGTTGTTTTGTGTATAATGGTCCCTTTGGATCATAAAACCATTTACCAAATCACATTCTGAAAAATGGTCAAAATTGAACAGACAAACTTAAGTAAGAGAAACACTTCAGATCAGAGTTATCTATATAATTCAAAGATCCTTATATTTCATTAATAAGGATTAAAGTCTAATTTATTCCCCCCCCCAATAAAATCAATATTCCTACGTATATATTATTCAAAATTAATTATTAAAAATAAAAAATGAAACTGAAAATAATATAATCTTAAAATTTTAATAATAAAAATAAAAATATATTAAAACTATATTTTTGCAAAATTATAAAAACTCATTTCGACAAAAAATATATAGAATTAAATTTTTCTAAATATACATATTAAATGTATATTTTATAAAATAAAAAAAAATTAACATGACTAAAAATATATACAAGATTAACATATTATTTTCTAAAAAATAAACAACACTAATAATTTATTCATATATATCTATATATATATATATATCAATTGCGACATCTTCAAATCATATTTATTTAATTCCATACTAAACAAATTTTTTTATATCCTTCATTTTTTCTAATAACCGGTCGATATTATCATCAACCTTTTTTCAAATCAAGTGATCAATTTTGTTTAAGTGATCAATTTTGTTTCTTCTTGTATCGACATAATACAATAGATAAAATATTATGCGAAAATTACAAAATTCTACAAAGACGCTCGCCTTATGTCTCTATTGCCTTCACGCCTTATGCCCTAGGCGTAAGCCTTTTTTCATTACATCGCATACGAAGCATAAGGCGAGATCGTCATCGCCGAGGAAGACATCACGCGTAGGCACGTCCGAAGCACGCTTTTTATACCAATTAACCGACCAATCCTCGGAAGAGGATGTACAATACCATCATAAGATTTAGACAGCTTGGATTTTTTAATCTCTAAAATTATAATAATTTATTTTTAGATAACTTTGTTTTCTTGGTTTGAAATTTTACGTAATTTAAACGCCGGCCTTGATTCTTGACCACTTAACTATTTTATTCCATCAAAATTCTCATTGAATAAAAAATCGTAAGTTACAATGCATATTTGTATTCAAAAAAACAAACCTAAAACTACGAGTGAGAATATTGTGATTTTACAAGTAATTTAATAATCATATATATAAATTAAAAGTCCTTAAATAACCTAAATCCGTGGTATGAATAAGAGTCTTGTATTGAACTCTTTGCTCCTACTTCAAAATTATGGTGTACTTATTTTTCCCTCAAAATCTCTCCTTATGATCTCCAACACCATCTCATTCCACGTGTCAACCGGCCCCGGCATGCACCAGTGCAAGCAGTCCTGTGACGGAGGCTGACCGTCTGGTCCACGTTTCGTTTGCTTTTTTGGGTCTGGACTCCTGTATGGACCAGGATGACCATCATGTCGATAACTGAAAACCTCAGTAATGTCCATTAGCTTTAGCTTATTCGATATGTTCCCGAGTTTATTAACATCCTCCACAGCTCGGTGAAACCCGCTTGCTTGCTTCTCGTGCATTATGTCGGTGAAGCCGTTTTTAACTAACTTCCCAGGAGAAAGCGGCTCTACTTTACCAGTACACGACCCACCGGTGTTCCATGCACCACCTTCGTAATGATCAGGCGACCAAGTTCGCAATATGGTTAGACCCGTGTAGTTCTGATGTTTCGCTATAGCCTTAAGGATTGTTTCTACAGAGATCCCGAATGCTTCGACATTGTTGACCTTTGCGGGTTTTGATTTGTCCGGCCACCATAACTGGCCTCCAACGATCTCGTCGTTTAAAATGTAGACAGATTGTTTTGCAAACCAGTGACCCGATGAAAGTACAACCACATCGAATTTCGGAAGAGCTTCGATTATGCGCTCATCAGGTTCGTCGAGCTTGAGTTTGGTTACACCTTGTGGAGCAAAACTAAATGGTTCGTTGAACTGATGGACAAGCCAAGATGACCACATCCGAGCTATCATTACTTGTGATGACCTGAAATACCATCTCTGCATCTTTCGGTTCCCACGGTTAACCGGAGTTTCTACCTGAGAAAAACATCATATAAATGTTTAATCATAGAGACAAATAAACAACAACGGGTGGGCATTCGGGTTTTGGAAAATTAAATTTACAACACATTCGTGAGAAAAATATTTTTACGTTGTGTTCCAGGTTTCAATATAAAACCCATTCAGTGTTTGTTCGGGTTTTTGGGAATTTAGAAAATAGTATTGTTTGGAAAATTTTGTAGTTCAGTTTAGTTTGATTTTTCAATTTTTTTAGTTTTTGGTTACAGTAAAAAAAAACACATGGTTAGCTTTTGTTTAAATTTGGCATTATTTTAATGCTTACAAAAATAATTTTCATTATACGTTTAAAACATAATAACACACTAACAATGTCAATTTTACATTTGAAATTCAAAAAGAAAGTAGTGATAAAAAGTTCACAAATATACAGAAGGCTTTGAGTAAAGAAAGTAGGACTAGGCATAATTCCCGCCCAAACAGGAATTTCCCAAACCAACCCGAAATAGGAAATTTCCTAGGTTTATTAATTCGGGAATTATAAAATCTCAACTGGGATTTGGTAAATTCCCCGACCCGACCCAACCCGAACCCGAACAATTAACTATTTCTCTCCCGAACGGCAAATTTTCGCAAGCCCGAACCGAACCCGAATCTCCTATTCTTGTTTGGACTGGAATTATACCCAACCCCAAAAACAACAACTCTAGAAACAGAAAAAAAAAACTACACAGAAAAATCGAACTTACTTGCCAAAGAAGGCACATCATAGACTCCATCTGATTACGAGCTACCGAATCTCCTATAAATGCTAATGTCTTGCCTCTCATTAGCATAAGAAACTTCTTAGCATCAAACCGCGGAAGATCACACCGAGTCGGTTTCCATCTCCAGTTTTCATATCCCTTGTCCGGCCTTCCATTGCCTTGACAGTTTTGCATCTGCGTCAGAAGCGGACATGAGTTGTTTGTGTACAACGGTCCCTTTGGATCATAAAACCATTTACCATCATATAGATCACATTCTGCAAATTAGTCAAAGAAATCAGACAAGTTTCAGTAAGAGAAACATTTCCAGAATTTGAAGCAGAGCCCAAATCTTGACCTCAAAATTTAAAGTAAATTTTTTTTTTAGCAGAACAGAAGAGATATTAATTTTAAACCCCAAGACTTTACACTAACAATTTTTATATATAATAATTTTGGCCTCGGGTCCCAATAATTTCAGGGTCGGGTCTTGCTAAGATCATGGAGGGATACAATGCGAACTAATTGCTTTTACAAATCAGTAAATGAAGTTATCTAAATAATCCGAAGCTTATTAAAGTCTAATTTAAGTTAAATGCATCATTAATTAGTAACATTGGTATTGTTTCAAAGTTTAATTTTTTTTCCTTCATAAAACTGATTTCCTCGCGAAACCTAGAGGTGTTGAGCGGGCCAGTCCGCGGGCTAGGCCCAACCCGCACCGCCGCGTAGCAGTCATGGTCCTAAAAAATTAGGGTCAAATTAACCGCGGGCTAAAAAATTTATAGCCCGCATATAATACCAATTCCTACAGCCCGCCTATATAACCTGCTCATATAGCTTGCCCCCGTCCAATTTTTTTTTCATTAATTTTTTTTTTTTAAGAAAGTCCGCAGAAAAGCCCGTAAAATAGCCCGCGGTGACCACTTTTCTGGGCGGTGAGATCATGGTTTTCAACATTTCAGCCCGCGGTCCGGCATGGGCTTCAAGTATTTCATGGGGGCTGGACCACGGGCGGGCGGGCGGGCGGGCATTTGACACCTCTAACGAAACCCCTTTAACTACTTATTAGTAACTTCAACCTTTATTAGGGATTCAAANTCCGGCATGGGCTTCAAGTATTTCATGGGGGCTGGACCACGGACGGGCGGGCGGGCATTTGACACCTCTAACGAAACCCCTTTAACTACTTATTAGTAACTTCAACCTTTATTAGGGATTCAAACATAAAGTTAAAAAGCTGTCTGAAAATCTGATAAACCGACAAAATAACCCGATGAGTTATTATCAAAACCTTAATAGGTTACTTTGTCAGGCGTTAACTGCTTGTCATAAATGGAATTTGCATACTAATCTACAATTAGAGAAATTTAAGCTAAACATTAAATTAGAAATGTTAACATTAAAAGTTAAAACAATACCTTTTTCCACAGAATCTTGTTTAGTTTCTTCATCA
>OVAW01000864.1:0-11577 GCA_900406365.1 Heliophila coronopifolia | reverse complement strand
TATATATATATATATATATATATATATATATATCTTTTATATTGATTGTGCAATTAATTTATCATTTATATTTATAGAATACTCTATAGTCTGTATTTCTATGTATCATTTTCTAATCCTTATTTTTCCTTTTTAAATTTAAGTGACTATTTTCAAATTTATAATCTACAAATATTTCCATAAATCCATGAATTATAATTATTCAAATTCTAAATTCTAATAAATTAAAAAAAAATTAATAAACATTGATATTTTATAATACTAATGGAATTTATATTCTCTTCTTTATTTTGTTTGATGTTTTACAGTCTGTTTTATTATATTCTATATCTGATTTTTGAAAATATTATGTTATATACTACATGTAATCGCACATATTTTAAAAATATATATTTTATTATATATTTTATTTTTAATGATATTGTAGATATTTAAATATTAATGAAAAAAAACAAATGAAATTATTTTCCTTATATAAATTTTGAAATAATTTTTTTGTGCACCCAATCAGTAATTGTTCTAGATCCGCCCCTGTGTAGAAGTAGTAAAATTTATAAATTAGTCCTTTATTAACGAAGTTATCCTAATTGGACTCTTTCGGCTCATATATTTGTCCACTAGCTTTTCTCAAATGATTTCACACTTCCTTGTCTTTCTTTTTCTACCAATTTCAAATTTCAAATTTCCAATGTTTACATACTCGAATTTAATATTAATATCTACTANACATACTCGAATTTAATATTAATATCTACTATATATATTAAAAGAGAATTTTTTTACAAAAGAAACCTTAATTTTGTAAACAATTACTTCAAATATCATTACAAAATTGAAAGCATTAAAAAGATAAAATGGTAAAAAAACTAATTAAGGTAGTTTAATTAAAAACATAACTTCCAAACATAATTTTTAGTTCATTTTCATATTTTAAGAAAAACTAAAAAAACTCTTTACTATTATTATAACTTTTTTTAAAAGGAAAAATAAAAATAAAAAAAAAACAATTATGTGAAAAAAAAAAACAAATTCCTACAAATATACCAAAATTGTAGGAACTAATTTTACCTAACACATAAAAATCTATGAACTAATTTAAAAAAAAAAAATTAAAAGAAAAAATAACATACAAATATATTAATATGTATATATATCATTATATGAATAACAACTATGCTTAACCATGAAAATAAAATAAAATTACATATAAAATAAGAAAATTGATCAAAAATAATAATAACATATATAAATAAAATAAAATATTTCAAAAAGAAAACTAAATCCGGACACAGCGAGGGATATCATCTAGTTATTAATTAATTCGACTTCATTTAAATGATTTCTCTTAAGAAAATAATTACAATAATTGAACGATTAATGTGGATTCTTCGCATATTTCGTTATTCTATATGTTTTTAAATATATATACCTTTTAGTTTTTTACACATGTTAAAAAAAATTGAAGTAAGAAATTTAAGATTTATTACATTGTTTTAAAAAAAAAATATTAAATATTTCGATTAAACACATCATTTAATTTAATTATGTAGGTGTAATAAAAAAATTGAATGTTAATTGTACATAAAATACTAAAACATCCTCTTTTTAAAACATCTATATTAAATCATTTGATGACTTTAAAATGTGGTATTAAGTTATTTAAATTTATTCACTAATGATTTTCTATTCTATATTTTTCTAAACTACTAGACACCACCAGATCCCTAAATCAAGCTTTGGGCTCCACCCAAAATTATCAATTTCCAATAAAAACTTTTTCTATTAAAAAAAAGCAAAGGTAGGTTACCTAATAAGTTACCTCTAATTAATAAATTTATAAACACTTAAAGTCATTAGTTATTTAATTAAGCTTAACTAATTATTTTCCCCTTTAAATTAAAGACGATAGCTCTCTCGTTGTGCCAAATCTGTTTACCCATAATTTCAAATTTCCAAAACTCCTACAACAATTTGGTAAAAATTGATAAGAAAATTTTATTGAGTTCCATTTAAAAAAAAATCAAAAGTTAAGGGTTTGTGATTAAATGTAAGTGAGAGCTAAAGTGTCTGTGTTCTTCATCACCTGAAGCAAACAACACAACAAAAATGTCTAATCCAATTCATCAAATCCACCTCAAAAATCAAAACTCAATCCAGATCTCACCTTCTTCTCCTTCTTCTTCTTCATCAGCTCCTCCTCCAATTACTGTAAATCAATCAAGACCTAAAGGCATAAACCCTATTATTATCTTCATCATTGTTCTCTTATCCATCATCTTCTTCATCTGCAGTGTTCTTCATTTAGTCGTTAGATTCATCTTAAAGAAGAAAAGATCAAATCTTTCCTCTTCACCGACACAATCCGATCAAAACCCAGATTTTTCCGACTCCGATACTTACCAAAGACAGCTTCAACAGCTTTTTCATCTCCACGATTCAGGTTTAGACCAAGCTTTGATCGACGCGCTTCCTGTCTTTCTTTACAAGGAGCTTAAAGGGACAAAAGAGCCGTTTGATTGCGCTGTCTGTCTCTGTGAATTCTCTGAAGATGATAAGCTTAGATTGCTTCCGATTTGTAGCCACGCTTTCCACATTGATTGTATCGACACTTGGCTTCTCTCGAATTCGACTTGTCCGCTTTGCAGAGGAACCCTTTTCTCTCTAGGGCACCAATTTCACAACCCGGATTTCAATTTCGGGTTTTTCGGTGGAGAAGATGGATCTAGGGTTAGGGTTTCGCCAGTACAGAAGCCTGCAGAGAATGATATTGGGAAAAGAGTGTTTTCAGTGAGGCTTGGCAAGTTTAAAAGCAGCAGCAATAACAACAATGGTGGTGGTGAGAGAGGAGAGACAAGTGAGATTGTGAGTTTAGACAACAATTTGGACAACAGAAGATGTTTTTCAATGGGGTCTTATCAGTACATAGTGGCGGAATCGGACCTTGTGGTGGCTTTGTGTCCTAATGTGAAGGAAGGAGAGAATCATCAGCTTGAAGGGAAGAAGATAAACATGAGAAGTAAAGGTGAGAGCTTTTCTGTGTCTAAGATTTGGCAATGGTCTAAGAAATCAAAGTTTGAAAATTTATCAGAAACTAGTTTGGTAGATTCTGCTTATGGTTGTTCTGCAGCATCTGGTAGTAGATTTCAGGGTCCATGAAGTTAAGGGGTTAGGTACAGATTGAAATGGTAGCTAAATTCTGCAATTGATTTAATTAAATTTTTGGAATTGGGTGTTTTTGAATTCATTTTGTTAGCATTATACTGTATTGGTGTTTTTTGGTTATGTTATATGGGATGTTTCTAGTCAAACTATGTTTATAAAAAGTTACAAATTTTGAGAAACCTAAGCTTTAGTTTGTAAGTTTGATTATGGGTGTAAAGCTTTTTGAAAAGTCCGCAGCAGTTTTGTTTATGCGGGCAAGGTTTATGGGCCGAGGTATTAAGGTATGCGGTCAAGCCCGTGGCACTGCAGTCCCTGCCCAAATAGATCCGCAGACGAAAGCGGTCCAACTTCTAAAAACCGTGAAAATATGGGTTTAAAAAACCAAAACCGTAACCGCCCCGTGGCAATGCGGACTGGCGTCCGCCCATTTTGACACTTCTAAGTTTGATATTCTGAAATTTTATAAAAAGTATAAGAAAAGTCAAATGCTGTTGCTTTGATGGCGGTTATTAGGGTTTTTATGGTATCCAAAAGTGGGATGAAATCAATATTGGTAGGGATAGATAATGATGTCTCATGATTTGTTAAATGATGATGTCTTCCAAGTCACAATTGATTTAATTAATTGAGTTTTTGAATTCATTTTGTTAACATTATACTGTATTTGTGTTCTTTGATTATGTTATACTATAATATAACTTATATGGGATGTTTCTGTTAATCCTAAATTTTATTCATCTGTCACATATTTTTTGAGAAACCTAATCTGGGTTTGTAAGTTTGAAGTAGTTCATACTCTGAGATTGAAACACAAAATTTTACAAGTTTTCATGATTTTTTAAGGCTTTCTGTTATGTTATAAGTAGTTGCGGATACAGAAATTTAATTTTAGTTTGGGGCACAGGGAAAAAAAATATGTGACAAATTGTTTTTGAGAAAAATAGAGATTTTGATGAATTTAGTACGAGGCAATTTTTTTTGCCGGGGCATTTTTTTTTTTTTTTTTAACCATGAATGGTTTTTTTGTAATAAATTAATCTATATTTATAGCAGAGCGGGTCCTGAAACTCCAGGGGCCTCAGACAAATCTAAAATTGAGATGCCACTTTGAATGAATTTTTTTTTTACAAAAAAAATGGACCTAAATCTAATGTAAAATATTTTTAAAATTTTTTTGGGGTCGAGGCGAATGTTTTGTTTTGCTCTACTCAGGACCAGTTCTTAGTTGGAGACATGTATCATAGTCGACAATAGCCACCATCCGCCCCTGCTTATAAGTTTAATGGTTAAATTAGTTTATTTTTAAATTTGTCAATTTTAATTGTTAAATTAGTCAATCTTAGTAAAAATCTTTTTCAAATAAAATATTCATGGGACAAATAGGAGCATATGAAAAATGAAACTTTTAAAAAGAAGAGAAGTCAAATGTTGTTTCCAAAATTGGGATGAAATCATTATTGGTAGGGATATATAATGATGACTCATGATTTGTTACATGATGATGTTTCCCAAGCCACAAATTGTCTTCAAAATCATACCCAAAAGCTAATCATACCAAATCATAGCCACCAAATGATACACATGTTTGAATTCTATAAGAAAATTAGATTTTGCTTCAAACATGACAACTGTGGTCAAACATTAGACATCTAATAAATGCAAACCAAGGCATGATCCGAAATGCCCAAACGTCTTTTAATCTAATAGTTAGAATACACTAGCAGTGACCAATGACATCAAGAGACGATGAAATTTCTTTTTAATTATATTGTGGCTCACATTAATAAAATGAAAAAAAAAACATGACCCAATATCCAAAACATTTGAGCAAAAAGAAGCTAACTGGAGACACATGTCTTGTTAAATGAATTACAAAACCATCTTGTCAATTTTGGTTACTCTATGTAAATACAAATCACTAAAAACCAGAAAAAAGTCAAAATGTCAATTGGTATAATAGTCAGAGTGTACCAGCAATGATCTTGATATCGAGAGTTCAATTTCCGCCTCTACGATGAGGTTTCTCTTTAATAAGATTTCTGTTATAGCCCGCGATGAAAAAAAAAAACCCCAGGAAGCTTGAAAAATCACACTGACAAAAGTCCCATGTTAAACTTTCATTTACAAGTAAAAAATGGTGGTTTTGGTTACTCACTCACACTTCAAGATCATTTTATCATCAGAAGATGCTCTCAAAAGCTACTTGTCTAGGCGACGACGATTCTTGTTGATACTCGGGTTTCGGGCTGATCGATGCGTCTGCTAATCCCTTTAGGAGTTTCAGTACATCAGAGACATCATCTAAGAAGTACTTGGCTTTACTTGGTTTTCTTCCTACAGTGCAGGCAAAGATCTCTGGAGGCATTGGGAGGTCTGGGTTTGTCACTGTGTTTAATATGCTCTCAAACATGTCTTCGTCTGATCTGTCATCGCCTATACATATCACCATGTCTGGTGGGTTTCCGTCCTCTACCATTCGGTGTATGACCTTTTCGACGGCTAGGCCTTTGCTTACCCCCTGCGTCACAAAAAGAACAACCTTTATCACAAAAATGGATCTCCAGTGTCGTTTCTATGGTTATCGAGGCCTAAGGCGAGTTAAAAAGTATTATTATTTTTAACCAAAAACTAAAAGAAATATGTCATTTGTTCTTAAAATTGCAAACATATTTAACAAAGTAAATAAATAAATAAATACGGTCTAATTTTTTAAAGTGTGGCTAATCTTTAAAATTGTGGTCTAACCATTTTAAGAAAATTCGGAGGCTTTAGGCGGTTGCTTTTTCTTTCTAACACATAGTCAAGCATGTGAGGATATCGCGCCAAGTACTTGAACTTGTATGTAAGTGAAGAAAAGAATGAAAATGGATCTCTTATTTTACCTGTGGTTTGACCTCTACGATATGTTGGCCTCTCTTGACAACAACAGGCTCGTTTGCGAGTACACTCTCCAGATGATCCAGAAGCTCCTTTGCTTGGCAGGATCCGAAGTCTGGATCAGCTTCGTGATGATGCCAAACCAAAGCACTCTCTTTGAACTCTATAGTTGAACCATCGGTTGCTTCCATGTATGATCTCATTACTGGTTCTACCATTGTCTTCCAGTCCACGTCAGCTGCCGAGCAGCAAGTCTCCCACTCTTTGTTGCCTTTGCCCCTGAATCCAAATATAAAACGCGTCTTAGTTTGTTCAAATTCTTGTTAAAGACCTTGACTGAGAGGACCATTTATACCTTATGAAGTATCCGTGTTCAGCCGCTATTCCAATATTTTCACAAGGAGATAGCCAGTCGCCCAGAGATTCCCAGCCTCTTCCACTGACGATGAACACGGTGTTTTTAGGATCTGCACACAGAGATTTTAGAACAGAGAGGACTTCTTCATTAGGGGTTTTGATAATGGAGCTTTCGGGAACGAGAGTGCCGTCATAGTCCAAAAATATTGCCCTTCTCTCTGTAGTTTTGTATGTCGAGACAATGTGATTGATAGATAGCTTCCTAAAACTTTGAGACAGAGACAGTACTTTGAAACTCAAGCCGAAACCGATACCCCAACAACGTTTATTATAGTGATCCTGGCATGCTCTTTCTAGATCCTGCATGAAGCTCTTTGCCCAATAACCGACATCGTGAGTACTTACATAGTTATAGTGTTTTTCATGCCTTAATTGCTTTTCAGTATCACTCATTTTGAGGGCTATGTTAACCGCTTCTGCAACAGCGTCTACATCCCATGGGTTCACTCTGATCGCACCACTCAAAGAAGGCGAACAACCGACAAACTCAGAGACCACAAGCACGCTTGTGCGTGGTGAATCATGGCTAATTCCCATGGCCTTATCCATACCCGGCGTCCCTTGCCTGCAAATGATATATTTATATGGAACTAAGTTCATGCCGTCTCTTACTGCATTCACCAGGCAGCAGTCTGCCATAGTAGAATAGGCAGTTTTCTCGTAACGTGGAACGAGCCGATCAATCAAGATTACTGGCTGATATTGAGCGGAACCATACCGCTCATTGATCCTTTTTGCAGATTCATATGTTTCTCTCTTTGCTTCTTCGACATCCTTACCTGAGGCCCTTGCTGGGTTCAGTATCTGAATCAGGACAACTTTTCCACGCAAATGCCGATACGTCTCAAAGAGGTGCTCCATGGCTATAATTTTGAGGCTTACGCCTTTAAAGATGTCCATGTCATCGATACCGAGGATCAGCTTTTTCCCTTTAAACTGTTCTTGTATCTCTTTCACTTTTGCTGCAGTGGAAGGGAGATTCAGAACAGATTCGAGCCTACCCACATGGATGCCAATAGGAAGAATCTTAATAAACACAGTTCGACCAAAGTAATCAAGCCCAATGTGCCCGCGCTTAGATTCATAATTAAGACCAAGCATTCTACTGCAGCACGACAAAAAATGGCGTGCGTAATCAAATGTGTGGAAACCAATGAGATCACAATTCAACAATCCTCTCAGAATGTCATCCCGGACTGGCAAAGTGCGGTAGATTTCTGAAGAGGGAAAGGGACTGTGAAGGAAAAATCCGAGCTTGATCCTGTTGAACTTCTTCCTCAAGAAAGTAGGAAGAACCATAAGATGATAATCTTGTATCCAAACATAATCTTCCTCAGGGTTGATGACTTCCATCACCCTGTCTGAAAATATCTTGTTGGCTGAAACGTACGCTTGCCATAGACGCCAATCAAAACGATCGCTGTGGTCAGAGAACATAGGAAGCATATAGTGAAAGAGCGGCCACAGGTGGTGTTTACAGAAACCAGAATAGAACTTCTCTTGCATCTCCTGCGGTAAAAACGCGGGAACACAATTGAAATCCACCATAAGCTTTTGGGAAACTGCTTCTTGTTCTCTCGTACCGATATCAACATTCAGTGACCCTATATAAACAAACTCTGTATCCGAAGAAAACCCGTCTCTGAGCTGCAGGAGGAGGGAATCTTCGTCCCAGCTAAAGCACCACTGGCCAGTTTCTGTATCTCTCTTAGCTTGTAGAGGTAGCTTGTTAGCCACTATAATCTTCCGCTCGTGCGAACTTGTGGAGGAGTTAACATCGGAGGATCCATCGACACTGCCTTCTTCCAACTCAGAGACGATACCAGGAACAGTCATGACACGAGGAAGAGCTCTCTGCCTTGGAGAAAAGTCCAGTAGGTCCCAGGATGCTAAATCTATAAAATTTGCACAAGATCTCGACACCATGGACTCCTGACACTTTCAAGCGAGTTATGGTCGAATACCTGGGAAAACAAAACCAAACCCAATCCATTTAAATTTACTCAAACGTCACCAAAACTGATGTAACAATGACTTCACAGCAAGAGTCTATAGAATTGCCAAAACAGTCTACTGTTTGCAAATTTCGTTAGGGATAATCACTGAAATATACGATAATTGAACATAGAGTTGTCAAATAGGCAAGCCGCCCGCGAGCTAAGCCCAGCCTGCACAGCGGCGGCCGGTCATGGTCACAAGATTTAAAGCCAATATAGCATGCGGGCGATAGATGCTGTCGCCCATAAATGGGTGGGCGGTTTCACCCATATAGCCCCGCATATAAACCAAATTTTTTCTTTTTTTTTGTCGACCAAACAAAAGAAAACCAATATTTTTCTGGTTTCTATTTTGACTATAGAATATATATGATTGGATGGAAAAAAACTAATGCATTTTGGAATTTTGGCTAAAAATTATGTATTTTGTTAATAATTATGATTTTTAAAAAAATTACAAATTTTGGGCGGGCCCGCGGATAAAGCCCACATAGAAACCCGTGGGCTAACCCGTGTAAAAGCACGCTGTCACCGCTTGTCTGCAGCTTAAACTTTCCCGGCCATTAGCCGGCCCGCCTAATTGACAGAAATCTTCGTTTCAGTTTCGATGAAACATTCAATTTCCGAAACAATCAAGTTTTTTTATATCCAGAAAAAACAATTCCAACAAAAAGAAGATCCAGAAACAAAGGAACCGATTCCAGAAAAGCTAAAAATTGTGAAATGAACTGAAATGAAGATTATTGCCACATAAACTAATCATCCAACACCAAATCAATCCCAAAAAATTGTGATTATATTGCCACATATCAATCACGAAACAACATCCAAAAACAGCTAAAAACTAAAACGAAATCAAAAGCTATTCCCTCAAATTCCAAATACATAAACCAGAAATTCAAATTTGATTTTTAAACACTGCTTGTTACCTACTCACCTTTCAGAAATTCGGTAATCACAACCTTCAAACGGATCAATGAATAGAGAAAACGATGAGAAATCGGAAATCGTAGGGACATTCGCTGGAGAATCGGATTAAGAGAAATTAAATGCGATATTAAGAAGAAAAAAACCGATACACATACCAAATACACGTTTTCTAACGATCTATTTATTTAATTTCTTAAATTTTGACTAATTAATTAATAAGAACGTTGAATGAAAATGACTATATTGCCCTTAATTTTTATAGATAAGTGTGGTGGACCATTTTCTTTTTTTTTCGGCTGATATAAATTAAATAAATATTAAAAATCCTATCCGAATGTTAATGGTGTTTATATTAAAATTAAAATTATTAAAATGATTATGAGATCTCATCAGACCTACTGGCTAGGTCGTGTGTTGTAATAGTTCCACTTTTATTTTTATTTTATTTTTGACCAAACTTTTATTTATTTTTATAATAATGTTTTGTTTATTTAAATTTTAAACTTGTCGTGTGTGCGAGTTTATCCAAAAATTGAACGAGTACAAAATCGAATCAGATTGTATTTGGTAAAAATATGACTCCAACAAAACTAATTTAAATACCAGAAAAAAAATTATTTTAATATTTATTATAATGAAATTTTTTATGTAAATTCGCAATATCAACTATTAATTTTACTTTTTAAATATGCATACTGAAAGTTTTTATTTTTTGGTCAAACTTAAAATTATATTGAAGTTTTTCGATTAACAAACACGTAATATATTTTTTTACAATTAACTCTAGTGTCTAATTAAATTCTAATTAGTTTTTTTAATTGGAGATATCCAGAATTGAATTCTGATTAATGTGTAGAAATACAAATGTGACAACTGTTAGATCACTTATTATCTATACAAATAATTGATATTTAAAATTCACAAAAAGTCAAAAATAATATTTCTTCTGTATTTGAATAAATGTAAGTTTTGTAAATAAATAAATGATTGTTTTAGGTAAAAAAAAATATATTGATTTTTTCAAATTTACTTTGAGTAGTGATTTTTTTTAGCATGTGACAAAATTATTAAAATAGGTAATGAATGAGAAATTTTTTTCTGAAAATAGAAATTATCTTGTTGAAATAAAATAGTCTAAATTGTTATATATATATATATATATATATATTAATATATAACGTCATTTATAAAAACACAGAACAAATAATTATAACCTAAATACAATTTGCTTACAAATCACGGACACGGTTATGCAATTTTAATACAGTTTATGGGTTTTCTCGAAAATTTCGAAGTATATTTAAATTAGCTTTGTTTTTTTTTTAATCCATTAGCTTTGTTAAATATATGATTTGGTAAGATATGAGTCAAATTTATACAAAAGTGGCGACCGTAACGTTTAAAAAATAATAATTGTAAATTAGCCAAAAGACACCAAACTTCTAAACACGATCTCGAAGACTACATCTATACAAGATAAGATGATTTGAACCAATCTATTCTTACTTTTATAAAATGGATTTGATCATTAGAATAATTCTTGTCTTAACTTCAAAAAGTCTTAGAAAAAGACATAAAATTAAAGTTTTAAATTCGATCACAAAATGGAACAAACATTATCGGGAGTGCAACATGCATGTACATAATAAAGTAAATTTAAAAAAAATAAAATAAAAAATTATTAAGTCTTTATTTAAA
The DNA here is from genome assembly GCA_900406365.1 of Heliophila coronopifolia. Classification (NCBI taxonomy): domain Eukaryota; kingdom Viridiplantae; phylum Streptophyta; class Magnoliopsida; order Brassicales; family Brassicaceae; genus Heliophila; species Heliophila coronopifolia. The sequence continues at coordinate 496 of OVAW01000864.1, read as the reverse complement.
TCTAAAACTTGACCAAATAAAATAATTAAAACATGTAAGCACACAATATCGTAAATGAGATTATTCTAATTTTATTCATATTTAAAGGGGGCCAAAGCCGAAACACTCGTGTCACCAACTAGTATACATGTAGGGAATTACGATAGTACCCTCCTTTGATTTAGTAGTTCGAATGTAATAACGTTGACATTTAAACCAAAGTCAACGAGGATTGTCTGAATGTTGTCCGAATCAGATGGACACTTTCTTTTTTCTTCATCTTCTTTGGTTGTTTTCTTTAAATATTTAAACTTTTTTTTTTATCATTTTAACTTTTGCTTTTTTTTAATCGATGCTAAAAGCTAATTAAATTAAAATTATTTTCGAAAACCTACGTATTTGAATCTTGTTCACGGTGTGGACAGAGTCGGTTTAGGAAACTGTAACGCCCCGTTTCACTTTCATGAACCGAAGCTCTACATGGTTTTTACCCAAGCAGCTAGTCCAAAGTTTGTGA
>OVAW01000862.1:0-11590 GCA_900406365.1 Heliophila coronopifolia | reverse complement strand
TTTTTTAAAAATAGTAAAATAAACCTAATACTTATTTAAACTCTAAAAAATAAAATAAATTTAATTAATTTAAACATGATAAAATAAATCTAAATATGTGTTGAATATATTTTTAAAAAGTGATAAAAAAATTTATGAAACTATATATATTAAACATTCAATAAAATTAAAAAAGAGTTTGTTCGACTATAAAATCAATATGAAAAAAATAAAAAAATATATTTGAATTTTTTAAGAGTTTTGTGAACTTGTATTGTCTAAGAGAAAATATTGGGAGTGGCTTACAATTGATTTATGGCCAAATTTTGGGACTGATAGCTGTAGTCGAAAATTTACGACTATTTAGCTAATGATATGCGACCAAATGAGCGCAGTCGCAAAACATGCCAAAATTTGCGATAAAATAAACCGTTGTTAAATAGTCAAAAAATAAATTCCAATTATTTTGCAATTGTTTAGAGATGAATACAACTATATTCGCAAAATAGCGACTAATTTGTGATTGATGTCGCTAATATAAACCATAAGCCCTAAATCGTTAAATTGTTGCTATAAATTTGCGATCTATTTGTTATTGGTAGTTGCAAATTTGTGACTACATGATAGTTGCAAAATGGTTGCAAATTTGTAAAGAAATTTATTCATTCAAAAATATAGCAACAAATTTGTGACGAAATGTAGTAAAAAAAGATATGATTAATTTGTCGCAAATCAATTTTGCAATTGTCATGTATTCAAAAATTATATTTATTTTATGATAATTAAAAAGTTAAAGTTTATTTTAGTATGTTTGATTAGGTTAAAGTTTATTTTACCATGCAAAAAATTAGATTTATTTTACCATTTTTCGAAAGATTATGATTTAATTTACAATAGTCCTACTAAATATTTTTAACTATTATATATCTACTAGATTTTTACAAAATAAATTTTTGTTTTGTAAACAATTATTTAAAATGCCAATGAAAAATTAAAAATACTATAAAGATAATTTATTAATTATCATTAAAATGCTACTTCATAATAACATCAATAATTTTTATCAAAAAAGTCAAAATAGTGTAGCAATTGCATTAATGAAGTAATTAATTATAATATTAATATTTTTATAAAAACTAAAAATCGAAAATTAATTAAATTTAATCATATCTACTTTTATTTTTTTTCTTATTAAAACACAGTCATNTTTAATCATATCTACTTTTATTTTTTTTCTTATTAAAACACAGTCATTTTAAAAAAAAAAATCTTATAAAATAAAAGAATTACAAGTTATGTCATTGGAAATATATAAAAATAGAAAAATCAATAAGGTTACAATTGGAATAAAAATAAATAAACAAAATTTTGTTAAACCTCCAACAAAAAATAGTAAACAAAAATTAAAATCTATTTTTAGAAAATAAATTAAAAAATAACTTCAAAAAGAATATAACTAAAAAAATTCAACCAAATATGTCAAAATTTTAAAGAAAAATAAAAAATCAAATATTTCAATAAAAAAAAATTATGTCAACAAAAAAAAAAATATAATTTACAAAAAATAATAAAAAAACATGCAATATTTTAGGAACAAATTTTGACCAATACATAAAATTTTATGACTAATTTTTTTTAAGCAACAAGGGAGAAATCAATATAAAAATATATTAATTTGTATATATATATATGTAATCAACAAAATACTAAAACAATCTACTGCTTATTTAAAACCAAGTCATTTGTAATACAAAAATCTTAAAAGACAATTTTTTATTATAATTTAAGCCACTAAAAATAAACTAAAATTAAAAATACTTTAAGATACAATTGTAAGAAAATTTAATTAAAAAATTTGATTAAAAATTAATAAGCAAATTCAGAATATATTTTTAGAAAATACACTAAAAAATTAAATTAAAACCTCATTTTTTAGAAAAGATACGACTGACAATAAAAAAGAACTAAAACAACTAACAATATAACAAAACATATAAATAGAAAATTATTTTTTCTAAACATACATTAATTTTTTTAAAGTAAATTATTAATACAAAATATATTAGTATTTGTTCGGTCATAAATCCAAAATTCAAATAATTAAAACTAGGAAAGTAACAGAATATGACATTACCAAATATTTTGTTAATATCAATTGTGAGGATCAAACTACAAAATATTTTTTTTTCTAAAAATTAAATCCGTACATCTCATGTAAACTATCTAATTAAAATTATTTCTAAAAATATTGAAGAAAAAAATAATAATGTTGAAGAAACATATAATTATGCAAGTAAAAAAAAAAAATAATTATGATTTGAAGTTTAGTCAAAATAAGACAAACGCATTAAAAGCCCATAACGAACCAAAAAGGGTTAGACAATCAAAACCCAAAAGGTTTTGTCCAAAAAAAAAAATGTTTTTTTTTTATATATAATTTTTATTTTTGGTTAATATTTAAAAAAAAAACTAAGCCTCCTTTCTCTCTTCTCTTCTGTCCTTTCCACATTTTTGCTGTCTTTTTTATTTATTTATTCTTTTTGCCCTTCTCAGACGACTCAAATTACATTTTTGCCACAACCATGGCAGCGACGACGGCGGCGGCCTGGCAGCCTCGAAACGAAGGTCTCACTGAGATCTGCGCTCTTCTCGAACAACAGATTTCACCATCCGTCGTTGACAAGTCCCAGATTTGGCAGCAGCTACAACACTTTTCTCAGTTCCCTGATTTCAATAACTATCTCGTCTTCATCCTCGTCCGCGCTGAGGTTTTGCAATTTTCTCTACTTTCTCTTCGATTCCAGATCGTTTGACTATCGGATTCAGCTTAGTTGATGTTTGGATTGCTTTTGATTTCGTGCCCTAGTGGACGCTGATTAGGGTTTTTTATGTTTGCTAATTGACTTGAAATTTGCTTAGAGAATAGTGAATTCTGTGTTATATCTTAAGAACTGATTTTATTTCAGATTTTGGTTGCATTTACATGCTTTAATTTCAGAGCCTTGATCAGTTAATGGCAAGAACAGTCCGGTATACCTGTCGATTGGGCGGGTGGGCTGTCCGCCCGCAGTTTTGGGGAAAGGCCCGCTGGCTAATTGGTGGAGAAAGTTGAAGCCAATGCAGGCTTGTAGTATCAAATATCCATGACCATGGCCACATTGTGTGGACAAGCGGTGACCACGGGCTTTTCCGCGTGTTTCTTTATGGGCTTTTTCGCTAGCTGGCCAAAGATTTTGTCAAAATTTTAATTTGGGTGTGCTATCTGGCTTATAGGCGGTTTTTGGCTATATGGGCTATTGGTGGTTGCGGGCTATATGGGCTATCGACGTTTGCTGGTTATATCGGCTAACCTGCATAACCACAGGCCCCCACCCGCTTATCCCGCGGTCAATATGGCTATAACATTTATAGCCCGTGAGCGGCCTCTGCCCATTTGACACCTTCAAGCCTGATGTCTTATAATTTCTGTTGCTGTATGATTTAAGATATGAGTTTATATCTGAATATTTGTTTCTTAGCTGATGTGTTCTTGTACGATTACCAGGGTATGTCGGTAGAGGTTCGCCAAGCAGCTGGATTGTTGTTGAAAAATAATTTGAGGGGTGCATATCCATCCATGACTCAAGAAAACCAAAAATATATCAAGTCGGAGTTACTGCCTTGTCTTGGAGCAGTGGATAGAAATATTCGGACAACGGTTGGAACTATCATCAGTGTTGTTGTGCATATAGAAGGAGTGTCGGGATGGCCTGAGCTTTTGCCAGCTCTTGTAACTTGTTTAGATAGTAATGATCTAAATCACATGAATGGCGCGATGGACGCTTTGTCAAAGGTATGTACCAGCTTCGTTTATGAACTGTAATCCCGAGTGATCCTATTTCTACTTGCTGTCTGTGATTTCACTGGAGTTCTTTCGAGTATTTTTGAAATATCTACATGTTTTATTGATCAGATTTGTGAGGACATGCCACATGTCTTGGATTCAGAAGTACCTGGTTTAGCGGAACGCCCTATCAACATTTTCCTGCCTAGGTTATATCAGGTGAACATCTCATATTTAGACAGAGATTTCTAAACTAGGTTGTAACAGTAACATTTCTAGGTTCTAGTTTGATTCATTGTCTTCTTGTAAGATTGGTTGCAGCAACCTTGTACGTGCACCCGACCCTAAATAGAGCACAAGGAAACAACTGTTTCCCTGGCCCCCAAATCTGAAGGGTTCATTTTTAAATTATATATATACATATATGTGTGTATTTTGAACTATTTTATGAATTTGTTTTTATCAGATTTTCATCATATGAAATATAGGCCTCTTTTTATTTTTTTGTTTTTATCCCCAATATTTTTCAGGAACGGCCTTACAAGTTGTAAGGCAGTAATATTTAATTATCATTCTTTTGGTTGACCAGCTTTTTCAGTCTCCACATGCTTCATTGAGGAAGCTTGCCCTCAGTTCTGTGAACCAATATATCATCATAATGCCTGCTGTAAGTATTTGGAAAACTACTTATAAACCTTCCTTCTATATAATACAGAGAACTGTAGATTGTAACAAACTACATTTTGCAGGCTCTGTACCATTCCATGGATAAGTACCTTCAGGGGTTGTTTGTACTTGCCAATGATCCTGTTGCAGAAGTTAGAAAATTGGTATGTATACTGCTTGATCTCTTAGTTAATAAACTGTCAATCCTTCTGTAGTTAGTTTAGCAACAATCATTTGTTTCTTTAGCTGACGTATGATTCTATCATATTCCCATTTCCCTCTGGCGGTACTTATGATTCTGTAATAATATCTCATTTTCTTCTCTTAATAAGGTCTGTTCAGCGTTTGTGCATCTCACTGAAGTCCTCCCCTCGTCCATAGAGGTAATTATTATGCTTAGTTTGAGCTTTTCATCTACCATGCATCTCAGATTTCTCTTTTTCCCTTTTTCTCTATTTCAGCCGCATATCAGGAATGTCATGGAATACATGATACAAGTTAACAAAGACCCTGATGAAGAAGTTGCTCTTGAAGCATGTGAATTTTGGTAAAATGTTTTCCTTATTTATTTGCTCTAGCATATGGTTTTATTTCTGTAATTTTTTTTCTTATGTTTAACTGTTTTCTATTCTTCAATGGCATGGTTATTTCTAGAGGCGCCCGCCCGCGATTATTTTGAAACACCAGCGGGCTTATGGGTGTCCAAGATAAAATCCACGCGGGCTGGTGGGCCCAAATACCCAAAACCATGACTGCGCCGCGCAGAGCGGTGACTGCGGGCCGGCCCTTTTTTGGTCATCGAAATGAGATTACAGGCTTATGGGTATATGGCTATATTGGCATATGGCTATACGGGCATACAGACATATGGGCATACGGGCATACAATGGGCATTTGGCATATGGGCATATGGCATATGGGCATATGGGTTTAGCCCGCAGCCGCCGGTGCCCGCCCATTTTGACAGTTCTTGTTATGTCATCCTTGTCTTCATTTATTCTCAAAGATATATTGTTGGTCGACAGGTCTGCGTACTGTGATGCTCAGCTGCCACCAGAAAACTTAAGAGAGTTATTGCCACGCCTAATTCCAGTACAATGATATTTTTCCTTTCTTCTGTATTTTCTTGTGAACTTAAACATTTATTCAGCGGGTATAGTTTGATATTTCCATAATATATCATTTAAATCCTTTTTAGGTGTTGCTCTCAAACATGGCTTATGCAGATGACGATGAGTCACTTTTGGACGCAGAGGTTGCTTTTCTTTTGATATTATATGTTTTGTCACCTTTGTCCAATATAATTTGCCGTGTATGTATCTTACAAAAACTGTTCACTTTTGCAGGAGGATGAATCTCAACCAGACAGAGATCAGGATTTGAAACCTCGTTTTCATACATCAAGACTTCATGGATCAGATGATGCTGATGACGATGTACATGATTTACTTCTTTATATATATACTATGTAGATGCTGTTTATATGTTATTTCACTAGTCCCACTTTAATTACTGTCTCTGTACAGGATGATGACTCATTGAACATCTGGAATTTAAGAAAGTGCAGTGCAGCGGCTATTGACGTTCTCTCTAATGTATTTGGAGATGAAATTCTTCCAGCACTCATGCCTCTTATTCAGGTAACTCGTAATCTTCTCAGTCCTTAGAAATGAACGCAGTTTAGCTAAACCATGTTCTTCCAAGCTGCAGGCAAAGTTATCAGCTTCTGGTGATGAGGCCTGGAAAGAAAGGGAAGCTGCTGTTTTAACTCTCGGAGCTATAGCTGAAGGCTGTTTTAACGGTCTTTATCCTCACTTGTCTCAGGCGAGTTGGTTTTTGATTTTTATCATCTCATATATATGATCTTTCTCTTCTTAATTCAAGTATGTTAATATACTAGTTCCTTATTTCTTCAGATCGTAGCGTTTCTTCTTCCTCTTTTAGATGATAAATTCCCTCTTATTCGAAGCATATCTTGCTGGACGCTTTCTCGATTTGGCAAATATCTTATCCAGGTATGATTTGAACAGAACATAGCGTATTTCAACTGCTTTAACGGTTTTAGATGTTCACTGATTTTATTTTTCCAGGAAATTGGCCATCCGGCGGGTTATGAACAGTTTGAGAAAGTTCTTATGGGTGTTCTTCGCAGACTCTTGGATACAAACAAGCGGGTCCAGGAAGCCGCCTGTTCAGCCTTTGCAACTCTCGAAGAGGTATCTATCTGCTTTGCAGTGTGTTTGATATCAGATGTGATATGTTGATGCTGGTTGACCATATAAATTTTCTATGAACGTGTAGGATGCTGCCGAAGAGTTAGTTCCTCACCTGGGAGTAATACTGCATCATCTAATGTGCGCTTTTGGAAAGTATCAGGTCGTTAAATCATCTTGCAATTACTGATTTTCCAAACTAAATCTTTGTGTTAGATTTATCTGACTTCAAACAAATGTTTCTTTATGTCCACCTAACATAAGATTTTCATATACCCAGAGGCGGAACTTAAGAATTGTTTATGATGCTATTGGAACACTAGCAGACTCAGTTAGGGAAGAGCTGGACAAGGTATAATGATTGGGTTTGTCCAAGGTTAATTTCTTCTTGTAAATTTAGCACCACCGTTTGGATTTTTATTTTTTGTTCCATATTTCCATATACTGATTGTAATATATATTTTGGCACTTATTATTCATCTCTTATGCAGCCTGAATATCTTGGGATTCTGATGCCCCCACTAATTGCAAAGTGGCAACAACTTTCAAACTCAGATAAAGATCTATTTCCGTTGCTGGAATGCTTCACATCCATTTCTCAGGTATGCGACTTGTCAAGACCTTAAGGATATCTTTAAAGTCTTGAATCCGTTGCACAAACTAAACTATATTAATGATCCAAGTCAGTGAAGATACTTAGGTTTTGTTAGTATCAAGAACACTGAAAAAAGTATCAGTTTTAGTAGGAGATAGCAGTTTTGAACGTCAGAAAAGTTCATCTTGATTACCTGTCTTTGTCTTACAAGTTGTGTTTCCATGTTTCAGGCTTTAGGTGTAGGATTCTCTCCGTTTGCTCAGCCTGTTTTCCAGAGATGCATGGATATAATCCAACTACAACAGCTGGCTAAGGTTCCATTCAGAATTCTATTATTTTCAGTTTGTTGAGAGATTTAGAGCAGCCTTCTCTAGTTTTGTAGTCATAGACTCACAGGCTTGAGTTTGGAACAGTTCTTCATATTTCTGGGGCATGTAGATTACTATTGCACGTTTACGTTTGTTTGTTGTTCAATCAAATCTTGCTTGTGTTGTTGTAGGTTGATCCTGCTTCTGCTGGGGCTCAGTACGACCGAGAATTCATTATCTGTTCTGTTGATTTGCTTTCTGGACTTACTGAAGGGCTTGGCAGTGGGATAGAATCTCTGGTACTTCCTTTTCTTGATGTCTTGCTCACACGGCTTTCTACTCATTAGTTCTTACTCAATGAGCCTCTCTTTTAGCTGCTCCGATCGATGTTTATCTGTCCAACTGGAATTATTCTCACTTCAGCGCCTTTATGCAGCTTTCACAAAGTAATCTAAGGGATCTGCTTCTCAAGTGTTGCATGGATGAGGCTCCTGATGTCAGACAAAGTTCTTTTGCCCTCATGGGTGATCTTGCTAGAGTAAGCTGCACATTCTTTTGTACTTTTAATAGTATAATTTTACCTAACTAATCAGCCAGGGAAGTCTTACTCTTACCTGAGGGATTGTCCGCGGGCCGACCCGAAATTTTGTCCTGCATAATTTGTTTTGCCAAAATATCCAAAACACCCAAAACATAATTTGTTCATGCGGGCCTTTTGGTTCGGGTGGACCTTGTGGTTTGAGCGGCTGTATCTTATTGGTGGCTGTAGTTTTAAAGGGACTGATGGCGGATTTGGGCTAAAACCGCATAACGGTAAGCGTCCGCCCGCATAGCCCGCGGAAAAATATGGGCTTACACACCAAGCACCCGCATTTTATTTTGTGTTGTAGCTTTTATATGTGTAATTATGTCTTTTGGCTACACTGATAGGTATTCCCAGCCTATCTACAGCCCCGATTGCTTGAATTTCTCGAAATCGCAAGCCAGCAACTGGTATGTACCAAAGTTTTACTTCTACTATACCTATTCCCATCATCTTGGTATTTGATTTTATCTATATGTATTGTACAGAGCTCAAATCTCATTAGAGAAAACCTTTCGGTTGCAAACAATGCTTGTTGGGCCATCGGAGAATTAGCAGTCAAGGTATACAATTTTTGGTACCAAAGTTTGAAATTTCTGGTTAAGAGCATACTCGTGAATGATCGGAACTCCAATTTTTCAGGTTCGCCAAGAAGTCTCACCAATTGTGACCAATGTTGTCTCTTCGCTAGGCATGATTCTTCAACATGGAGAGGTGACTCTAGCCACCTATAGAATTACAAGATTCTTTTGGCAGCCATGTCTAAGCCTAATTTTATTTTCTTAGGGTGTCAATAAGGCACTAGTTGAGAACAGTGCAATTACCCTGGGGAGACTAGCATGGGTTTGTCCGGAACTCGTTGCACCGCACATGGAGCATTTCATGAAGCCATGGTGCATGGCATTGTCAATGTTAGTGAAACCTTTCTTTTGGATTTGGAGTCTTTAAAACTCCATAGAACAATTTTCTGATCATAGTTTTATTTCAGGGTACGTGATGATATTGAGAAAGAAGATGCATTTAGAGGATTATGCGCAGTGGTAAAATTGAACCCATCGGGAGGCGTTAGCTCGCTTGTTTTCATATGCAAAGCCATTGCAAGCTGGCACGTAAGTAAAACCAAAAAACTATCTGTCTCACCTCAATCTAGTAGTTAGGGGTGTCAATTCGGACAGACCGCCAGCGGCCTTAGCCCAACCTGCACTACAATGGGGAGTCGTGGAGGCGGGCTTTTGCGAGCCGGCCAGTGGGGTCAACAACCCATTAAAATTTTAACGATAGACAAATTTGTTATTTTCTGCCAAATTCCAAACAAAAACATTCCCAATTTCCTCATCGCTCGAACTTATCTATTTTATGTTTATCTTTATATATTTGGGAAGAATTATATATATTTTAGCTTATAAAAATGTATTTTGGCAAAAACTATGTAGTTTAGAATGAATTACACATATTTTTTAGAGAATAGATTTTGGAAAATAACCCGCTCTAGCCCGCGGTAACCACATGCTGCGCGGTGCATTCATAGTTGCAAAATTTTAGCCAGCAAGCCCGATTGAGCCAACCAACAACCACCCGCTTAAACTGCAAGCTTTTCAAAAAGCCTCGCTTTGACAGCCCTTTCAGTAGGCAGAGCTTTGGAAATTGACGACTTTTTATCACAGGAAATAAGAAGCGAGGACGTCAATAACGAAGTCACTCAAGTACTGAACGGCTATAAACATGTAAGCTAATACTGAACTTAATTTCATTTATTTGCCATCCCAAGCTCTCTAGCTCATGTACGTAAGAAGTAAGCTGATTTTAATGTCTTTTGAATTCATCTTTTGGGTTTTCAGATGCTTGGAAATTCCTGGGCTGAATGTTTATCTGCTTTGGAACCTCCTGTACAAGAAAGGCTTGCAAGATATCAAGTGTAAAATTTGATTTTATTTAAACCGGTTTTTCTCAAATCAGAGAGATGTGGAGACACCATTTTTGAGCAGACAAGACAGTACAGTGTCCAAAATGAAAGACAAAAGGTTACAAGACAGTACAGAGTTTGTTGTTTGTTGTGAGGTCTTCAGATATAAACATGGTTTTGAGTTCTTATTTTTTATATTTATACAGTGATTCTTGGGGTAACATTCTTATGGTGGTTTGAGCAGTTTTGGTAAGATTTTTTTATGAACTGAAGAAAGTAAAAACATGTTTTTAGATTTCAATGTGGTTTTAGTGTGTGTGCAAACTATATTGAAACTTTGTGGATACCAATAATAATAAAATGTGATTGGGATTTTATTTATTTTCTCTCTTTGTTTTTGAGTGGTTCTCAATAGAGGCAGAGAAAACATTGTCATAGTCCAAACATTTTTCTAAAATATATTAAGACTTAATCTCATTTTTTTAAAGAAACTAGCTTCAAAATTATAGTTACTCTGGTTTTTTTAGTTGGGAGAAATTAATTGACTTTGACAAAAAAAAATTATATTAGAGTTGGGTTTGTGGACAATGAACCAAAATGAACTCAACTAAATTTCAGTAGTTTGGTTAACTAGCGTATAGGACCACAATAAACCGATCAATTAACATAAATTTTGTTTAATAAAAATTTCTTTGACATAAAATATTTAGTTTAATGACCATTTCCTAAATCGATATTAAAGAAAATATTATACGAATATCTCAATTTCACATGCAATTATACCAATTTTTTCATTATGAAACGAAATTTTTTTGAGATTCAAATTCATATATCTTCACGAAATTCTTTTTTTTTTACTATTCACCAATTTTAAATTTTTTAAAAATCGGAAATTTTAAGCATGGCAGAAACAATTTTTTTTTTTTTGACACCAGAAACAAATTTATTTAAACATCCACTTTTCAAACTAACCGAAACTGTTGCATAAAAAAAAAAAAAAAAAAAAAAAACCTTTTTCCAAAAGCAGAGAGTTCTAAAATTCCGAAAGTTTAGATCGGAACCGGACCCATAAACCCGAATGCCCACCCAGACCCGGCCCTGTGGCATGCGTAAAGAAACATTCGCCTCGGCCTCAAAAATTTTGGAAAAAAATTTGGGCTAAATTTTTTTTGATATAGGCCCCAAATTTGTTTTTACGTATAAACTCTAGGCCCCAAAATTTTAAATAAATTTATTTTATATATGAAATATTTTTTTAGGCTCGGACCCCTGAAATGTCAGGACCGGCACTGTGCCCACCCAACTTAACAGTGGTCTCGTCCATAATTGTAATTCGACCCGTAAAACTTTATTCGGGTCGGGTCGGGTCAAATCTCAGCGTCCTCCTTTCCCTGTTTGATTTCTTAATCAAAGGATAAAATTTAGAAGCTTCCAATTTATTCATCAATGGCCGACTGGGCAATACTCCCAAAGGATCTCCTAGACCTAATTTCCAAACGTCTCGAATCTTCCTTCGATCT
>OVAW01000861.1:0-11323 GCA_900406365.1 Heliophila coronopifolia | reverse complement strand
TTTTTTTTTTTTTTTTTTTTTTTTTTTTTTTTTAATATATATAATTTAGGACCAAAAAATTTTAAAATATCTATTTTACCATACTAAAACTCCGATTAATAAAATTTTCGAGTAGAGCCCTCCAATAATCTCAGATGGATATAGGAAAAATTTAATAACTCTTAAAATATATTTGAGATGGATATAGGAAAAATTTGATAACACTTAAAATATAGTGGAGAAAGAACATCAAGAGAAAAGGTAAGTCCGGTTAAAGAAAAAAAAAGTTAAAAGGTGTTAGATACATAATTTCCCTGTCTTTGATTTCAAACATAAACATAATAATGCATGAAAATTAAAATTAAAAATGATTCAAATTATATTCTTTGTTAGTCAACTCTAGGATCTTCGAATATATGACTCAACCAGCATGATATGTCGTCTAAGACTAAAATTTATGTTTTGGATATTAAATTATTAATAAAAGAAATAAATGCACCAATGTAATCATGAAATTTGATTATGGTATAGTGATAAATAAATAAATAAATTGTTTTTATCCAGCAAAAAAAACGTTATAGTCTTATTGTTGATTACTAGACTGCGAGGTTCTGATTAATTTGATTGGTAATGCATACTAATCACTTACAAATTTTAATAAAATTAGTTAATTTTATATTCTATTACAAAAATAATCAAAATTTCATAAAGTCGACACCTAGTTAAAATGTGTGAACACCATTATACGACCGAATAATATTTTTAAAACACGTGTCACCAGTTTTTACCCACAAAACATATAAAACATAAATTCAAATAGATAAATTCTAAAAAATATTAAATAAATAAAGATGTTCTAGAATATCAATGTTATACCAAACTCAAATATCGCTATCATCTTGTTGGGACAAAAGCCTTTATGTGCCCATACGTGACGCATTGTCGAATAGTCTAACTTCATTAATTATTATATTATTATCATAACTCCAAACTTTTCTTTTTCATTTGTTTAAATGATTGATTAATTATTAAACTATGTTTGTTAGATGTAAAGATTTTGTTTTATTTAATTTAATTGGTCTTTACTTGCGTATTTAGGATTGCTTGTTCTAGTATCATTTTACTTGTTTAATGAAATTTGTTAGGACAAGACTTGATTGATAAGTTAAATTATGTCGATTAATATTATATATACACTTGTCCTTTTAAACCTAAAAGATAAACATATAGTTTATTATACGATATACGTAACACATCGTCATTATATTATAATATAAGATCGAAAATGTTAGCTCAAAATCGTAATCGTAGGAGCAGTTTTTAATAAGTAATATTCTCTTATTGTTAATTTAAATGCGGCGATAATGATTTCAAATAATATGACTATATTTATCCAATATCAATAACTATATTTTATAAGAAAAATAGTTAAGAATATGCTCATATATAGTTAAATATAGTTAAATATATATATATATATATATATATATATATATTTGATAAAAAAACAATACTTTATCATTTACATATTTTATATATATATATATATATATTAATAAAAATAACAATATTCTATAAGAAAAATAGTATAAAGCCAATTTAACCGACGGAAAAAATTGTTGTGGGATAGCCATAAATCGACCACAAGGATAAAGTTATAATATAAAAACTTTAAACCGTCAAAATTATGCACATGTAAACTATTGTATATCACTTCACATCTAAAACGTATTTATTTATAATTTTAAAATTTTGGAAGTGTTCAAACCAAACATCGGGTGACGGAGCCGGGGGCATAGACCTCCCGACTCCCTGAATCTAGAAAATTGTATTTTCTATATAAATTTTTTTTATGTTCTTCTAAAATTTGTTTGACCTCCTCAAATTTTCGTGATAAATTTGTCATTGTACATAGATAAAAAAAAAATTCCCAAAAATTGTCTTTTATATACACATATCATATTAGTATCCAATAAACTTCTAGAAACTAAAACTCCTAGGTTTGACTTGTACTGTTTAGTTAACTATTTTTATATATCTACTATCTAAAATTCTTAAATTTCTCTTATTGGAAAGAACTTAAGGTTATCTTTTGAATTTACTTATAACTTTGTAGGTTTTAAAAAAGAGGATGATATATATTCTTAATAATTAGAAATTGATTTAATTTTGAAGAATTCATTTACAAAAGACTATATATAAATAATATACATATACATAAGTAATAAAAAAGAGTGGTTGGAAATGAAAGAGAGGTCATGGTCATTTCCATGGCCCGACCTTACCTTACAATTTAGAAAGACACACTTGAAAGTTGTTCTAACTACTTTTTTCCTTTTACCATATTAACCTCCTCTTTTTCTGTCTTTTGGATTATTCATTTACTAATTTATTTTTTTGGGGTTAAATTACTAATTTAATTAAAACAACAAAAAAAAAGATCAAAACAATACTGTTGTCATCTTCCTAAGAAAAAAAATAATAATATAAATATATATACACATATACACATTAAGCTAATGTGTGCACAGAAACATAAATAAGAAAAAAATACAAGATATGCGATTTACAAAGTACCCCTTCAAATATTAAAATAATACAAAATAAACTTCTATCTAAATAATTATTATAAATTATTTAATACCCATCATATTAAAAATAAACATTAAGATTTATAAATTTTAAACACTGATTAAATCATAATGACTTGTCATCTATTTTTACTTTTAAATTATTTAACAAAAGTATGTCCCTTTGATTTATTTTTAATTTAATATATAGATCGATGTTATACATATTTTTTCTTATAGTTAAGAGTTTATTTTTACATTATTTCCTATTTTATAAACATTATCTTCTTATTTTATCAAACTTAAACATTCAAAATAAAAGACAACAAAAAAAAGGAGAAAAAAACCAAAAAAGTACAAGGAAGCTTCGTACCTAACAATACCAACCATGTCTAGTCGTCGATAGGGTTGGGTCTCAGGTGAGTCCCACTTTTGTCTAAGGTGTGGTTGGTACTTATTCACCAATCCTATATCAATCAATGCTATTGTATTTTTAAATATCAACGTTATGTAGACTACATGCCTACTCCTAATTAAATGAAGCTCGTATGTAACCATTGACCTAAACCAAACTAAAACCACAAGACTTTGAGATATGTGGTGAAAAACACCAAATTGTAAAATTTACCACACCTTGAGCTAACCTTTTACAATAATATATTTTAAATGTAAATTAAATAAATTAATTCACCTAATTTTGTAAAAACACGATTCAAAACAATACATCGATTCCGGGGCAGATCCTAAATTAATTAGAAAGATAAAAAATGTAATTTGAATATGTACATAAACCAAAACTATTGATAAAGTACAATATTTGAAAAATATTTATTGGAAGAAAAAAAAATTTAGAAGGATAGAAATAATATTTGAATGGATGCAAAATTAAAATTATTAATAAAATACATTTTTGTAGTGGAAGATAAGTAGTTTAGTTGTTGTCACTTATGTGTTTGTTTTTACATTGTGATCAGGATTCAAACTCGGATGTGTCTTGTTGAAAAAAAAAACTAATTATGATTAAAATAAAATAAAAAGTCATAAAAATACATGGTTGTAATTTTTTTTTTTTTTTTTTGGTTTAAAGGGTTTTTATAAAAAATTAAATAAAGACAAAATGTTGGGGGCATTGTATCAGCCCAATAAGCAACTCACAACCAAAATAACCCATTTTGAGCCTTGCATGAGCCCAAATTGTAATGCGTGCGGCTTGGTTAATGCTAAACCAATGATTCATCCAAATCCACTATTTCGGAATGTTCTGCATAAAAAAAAACATCATATTTTCATTAAAAAAAAAAATTTCATAATAAAAAAATTTTAAAACTAAATTGTGTTTTAAAAAGTGTGAGGCGTGCTTCTCTTTGATCCGATATAACAAATACTCATTTTTCTGACATTAGTCATATATTAGTACTTTGAAAAAAAAAAAAAAAAGATTCATATATTATTACTATTAAAAAATATTTGTTGTGGTAGTGTTTTTAACTTCTTAAAAATAAATTTAAACAGAAACTCAATCAAATCCAAATAAAATACAAGACAAAGTGAATATAAATCTAATGAAATAAAAATAATTCTTTAGACTTTTTTTTTTAAGTAGCCTAAATCCAATTGAAAATTTCTCATAGGCGAGAAACAACATGGACGATAGTGTTTTTGCAGCATAGTTCTGAGGGTACTACCTCGTTACAATGCTGCATTACTTATTACTAGAACAAAACGAGCCCATGATTCGCTTAGATTCATCTGAGATTTATGTTCCAAACACTATGTTTCCTCTCATCTAAGCGATAAAAATTGCAACTATTTTAAGACAAAGAGAGGTAAGAAAACTTACAGGTTTTGGCATGACATAACCCGAAAAGAGATTGACAAGGGAGTAAAACGACGAACGGAGAGTAAAGGCAACGTGAATATTACGACTAAAACCATCCCAAAATAGTTGAATATAAGAAATGAGCTGAAGATTGTGTAGAAACTCCAAAACACTTTGTAATACTGACCATTGATATCCAACCATAGGATATACAATTATCACATATACAATGGCTTGGAACAATGAATACGGAATCTCAATCAATACCTGCAAAAATGAAACCTCAAAATGTAATCCCAACCTCAAAAATTTAACTCTTTTTATCTTTTTTTCTTCTCTTTAAACTACTTAATAATTATAATATCGGTTTTAGTTGCATTTATAATGTTGAAAAAATTTATCGGTAAGGTTCATATTTTTTAAGTTTGAGGTTAATTTGCAGTTTCTTTAGATGGATATTTTACGTTAAGGTTCTTGTAGACATACCTGAGCAAGTGAGTATGCCCATGAAGTATAAATTCGAGCAAATCTTTCGCGGTAAAACACATTTCGTTTGGTTGCGACGCAGAATAATACCGTTGAACAATTTTTTATACCAGAGAAAAGAAATACAGTGAACATTGAACAAAATATATTGAATAAATCTTGTTGATTATTTCTGCCAAAATTCAAGTAGAACAAAATTGAATATTTGTCTATACCAAAATCTTTAAAACTCAAGAAAGATAGGGAAGAAACTAACATGTCCTTAGCTTTTTGCCAGAATAGAGTACCACAAAGGAGAGAAGTGAGTGTTAGAACAAATATATAATCTAAAGAATTGTTGAATCCTAAATAGTTTCTAAACTAGATGAAACTATAACAAAAACTTTATGCGGAATAAACTGAATCAAAAACTAACCTCCAGCCATCGTTGTCGGTTGCTGATACGGTATACATTAGGGTTCTGAACGCGAATCTCACAGACCGATGGTGCACGTCCTAATGCATTCTGTTTCGGGACCTCTGGTATTTCTGCTTTCTTTTTCTCTCAAAGGTTCAACGTCCAAGACCTAAGTTTCTCAAACCATCAAAGAGGCTTAAATAGAAATAATTGTAATAAAAAATATGGAAAAGTCATGGGTCACTTAAATTGATCAAAATTGGAGAATAAATACAAAATTATGACTAATTAATCCATATAACCAGTTAATCAATAAAATAAACTTACAGTGAGAGACATGAAAAGATGATCCGAGTTAGGTTGTAAGAAGGATTTCTCCAATAAGATGTTGTTCCCAACCAATTTGAGCATACCGCGAAGTAGAGATTAATCTTGTCTATTTTGATCTCATTTGCAAAATTACTATTTTGTTCTCACTAAAATATGAAAAAGCAAGATCAGAAATTCATAAATAATAGTTTCTGACAAAGAACATCAAAACTAACCAAAAAGTCTTGGTCCAGCCACGGCGGGCCTTGATAGAACCAAGTGAAAGTAGGATTTGGTCCCAAATTTATGAGTCAATTCCATTATGGTCCTAAATTTTATTTAAACAAATAAAAAAGTATATTTGATCCCTAAATTTTAAAGAAATCTTTTTTTTTACAAGTAAAAAATAGAATTTGGCTCTGGTTACAGGATCGGTTCTAGGTCCAATTAGAACAGTTTCGAATAATTTTTGGACCATTTTCAATTTCCTGATTTTATATATATTAATTAAAATAAAAAAATATTGTATTTGATTCGAGACCTTGTTGAGTTCTTGGTTTTAAAAAGCGCATGGCGCTCCGAGGCGCTAGCAATTTTATTAATGCCTTGGGCCTAGGCGTTTGCCTAGGCACGCCTTGGCCAAACCGATTATCATATATGAATTATATGTTTAAATTGATAAATTTAATAATTTTTTTAATACAATTATAACAATACATAAAAAACACAACAAAATAACTTAATAATTTTTAAAATTTGTTATCAAATTTCTAAAAACTATTAATCTAAATTATAATCAAAATTCTTACTATCTTCATTTTTTAAATCTTTTTCAATTTCACCATCACTAACCAAATACAAATATATTCGATGGAATTGGTGGTTTACGACTCTGGGTTGAACTATTAGAAAATTTATTAACATTTAAATGTTCATTAACTCATGCGGCTTGACCAACGATACTCCAAGTCAACTCGTTATTATTATGTAACCTAATATCATTATTTTTCATTAGTGTTCTTATCATTTCATCAATTAGCCACTCGCTATCATTAACTTCTTCCATAATAATTGGATCAATGATGTCTCTCCTCTTATATCGACGTTGCAAAACAAGATTAGATTCCACAAATACCATATTTTTCAATCGACTTTACATCAAATTTTTGTTTAAAATATATACAATATTATGTCGTAAATTGCCTAATTTAGAAAGGCGCTCGCCTTATGCTTCAATTGCCTCACGCCTTAGGCCCTAGGCGTGAGCCTTTTTTTTCTTGCATTGCCTTTGAGGCATAAGGCGATATCACCATCGCCTAGAGGGGCCTCACGCCTAGGCACGCCCGAGACATGCTTTTTAAAACCAAACTTGAGTTACATTACTTGTATTATACGTACTACAAAAAATTATTAATGCCAATCGTTAGACATATCCAGACAGGAGAGATGAGTGCCTCGTGATCTGGATTCTCCCACAGGTAAACTATTTAAGAAGAGTGCTAAACAATTCTCCCAGAGGTAAATTATGTTCTTCTACCAATAATTCTTTGATTAACTTTAACAACAAAAAAAACATCTAAAGTGTTGAGAGACACTTAAATAAAAATTTCTTTAGGCTTTTTTTTCTTGAAAACGTTTTTTTTTTGTAAAACAATATTAAATGATTTTTGTTTTATATAAAAATAATTTTCTTCAATAAAACATTTTTCGTTTGAGTATAAATTTCTATCATTTGAATGTTTTTTCATCAAACAAAAGAAAGAGGTAGTTCCAATATTTTAACTAGCACCAATTGATGGTTGGGCATGATGGTAGAATAAACCAGAAATTTTTTTATCTATTCAGATTTTGATTCACTAAAAAGGCGGTTAGTTCTCTTCCTCTTCTCAAATTCTTCTTCTCGTCTTCTTTATGCATAAGATAGCTTTTATTATTCTCATTCTTTTCCTTTGAGAAAGATCACTCTACAAAGTAGGAATCTGACTATATATGTATAATTTTGTTAGTCGATAAACAATGTTGATGTTCTGTTCCGTAGTTAAACTTGAGTTGAGGCTGATATAGTTGTCAGCTAGAGGGGAGGAATATGTGATTAGATTTGATTCATATGTGATTTAGGGAGGAATATTTGATTTGTAGGTGCCAAGATTTAGGTTAGATTTGGGTATTTACGACTATATTTTACTTGAACATATTTGCAGATGATAGCTTCAAAATTTACAGATTTATCTTATGAAAATTCGATATTGAACCGTTTTGAGATTTAATCTCTAGAGAGCGTTGGTTGAAGCCGCAATAACATCAATAATATTTTCTTACATGCTAATGAACATGTTTTTCAACCACTGAGGAGAGAGAATGACACAAATCACTGCTGATTTTTGGAGGTGATATTATGAATTTTGTTAATTCAATACCACTGCTTGCGCAAAAAGCACTGTTGGCAAACAAGGTGAATGATTTAAGCATAGATGTTTTTCATTGAAGACGTGTCTATGTGTCTAACAGTGGGAGGTTTAAATGGAATGATTGGAACAACCAAATCAAAAAGGTATGGAATATCATTTAACAAAGTTTGGTCTGATATTGTTTTTGGAAACATAATTAGTGAACAAGTTAACGAATTTCAGTTGGATTTCAATGATCTTTAGAAGGTGTGTAACACGATGGAAAATGCATTCGATTATATGCGAAATTTTTTATACAACATCCACTTATATTATATACAAATTAAGAATCTATACATTGTTTTCTTACGTTTAAATATACTAACTAATTCATATGAGTATACTTTAAAATGTGATTGTAAAATTGAAAAGATCTAAGAGTTCTCCGTAATAACCTAAGAGATTTCGTGTAGATGATGATTTTAACTCTCACAAAACCATGTATTTATAGAGGGAGTATATTTAAGCTACAATTTAAATTTATGCACTAGATTTGTGCAACAACGTTATACCAACATATGCGTATCCATATTTTTTTGATTCATTCTCTAGGATCTAACATATGTGATACATTGTCGATAGTCCAAATATAAGAAAATAAAAACAAAAGCAAAATATAAAAAAGTCAAAAATAAGTAAAGTAAAAGTATACATAAATAAAACATAAGTAAAATATAAAATAAAATTGCTTATATTTTTTATATATAAACTAGATTAGAACTAAATTTACCAGCATCCAAACTTTCAAGAGTTAAAAACTTCTAAAATAAACGAAAATGACCATTTACTAATTATTAAAATTGTGTCATTTTTTATCGAAAATTATAATTTATGTCACTAATAATAGATAAAAATTAAAAATACATTAAAGGTAAAAATACTAATTTCTCAACAGTCTCATTAATAACGGCCAACAATAAAGAAACCACGTAACTTGATAAACACGATTTAAATAATTTAAAAAAATATTTATTCTCTTATCTCTATATATATTAATATACTATTTTGATTTCTTTTTTCATTCAATTTTTAATTTTGAATATCCAATATTTTTTCTTTTTTGTATTCATATGAGCTATGGCTTCCCTCTTCATGTTTTCCAAAACTGATTAAAATTTTACTAACATGAAATTATGGTATTTGCATATATTGAATATTTAAAACCTTTAAAACAAAAATGAATATCTCAATCTTTATATTGGTTTTTTTTTGTGAAGAATCGGTGATGTAAACCATAAAAAATATTATGAAAACTTCTATGCCAAGAGCCATGTAAATGATGTTCTAACATTAATGTTTTTTAAGGAAAATATTTGTATTCTTTATGTTTTACTCAAAAGAATACTATATTTGATCTTTTAATGAGTTTTTGAAGAAATTGATGATTCATATAAACAATTATGATGACTTTTACGTCAAGAGCCAAGTAAATAATATTCTATTATATTTTTATGCAAATTATTATTATTCTATACGTGATCTGAATTAGAAAATTCTATACTAATTGTTAATAATTATTTACAAAAATCTAAATATGGGCATAACTTGGAAAACCAAATAGTTATATTTTTTTTGTAATTTTTTTTTAGCTTCTTTTTGTAAATTTTTATTGTTCGTGATTTCTAACTTTTGTTATGAAAAATGGAAATTTTTGTTATTTTTCGACTATAATTATGAAAGTTTTGATAGTAGACATTATTGAAAATATATAAATATTGATTATAAAATAATAGATAATAAAAATTCGGAATCCTCAGCTCTGGTGATAAAGGGTTTACAGCAGTGAATTTCGCCACCCGAGTTCGAGACTCGGGGGAAGCGTATATTTATAATTTAGGGTTTGTGTGTAGATTTATAATAAATTTGGATACTATAATTTGGAGCTTATGTTTTAGAATATCATTAAAATTGAACTCAAAAGATATGCTCAAGGCTATTTCACACTCCAACACCAATCGGAAGGCTTCCTCACGGAAGCACTAATCCCATGGAATTCTTCTCGTGGAACCTTCGGGGCTTTAACAAGTTTCGTAAACATTCAGCTGTACGTTCTTGGGTTCAAGCTGTGAAGCCTATGTGTGGCTGTCTTCTTGAAACTCGTATCAAGAAGGAAAATTCAGATTATATTTTCAAAAAAGTTTTCTCTGGTTGGAGTTACTGTACTAATTATGTCTCTCATCGTTTGGGACGTATTTGGTTCGTTTGGTCTGATGTAGTTGAAGTTACGCCTCTGTTTGAGACAGCTCAAATAATAGTGTGTTTGATTAAAATCAAGGAAACTGGAGCTTCTTTTGTTTGTACTTCGGTTTATGCCTCCAACTTTGCTTCCGATAGACAACAACTTTGGGCAGATATCATCCAGGTCTCGACTATGATTCCCACAAGCATTCCGTGGGTAGTTATGGGTGATTTTAATGAAACTTTGGCATTGCGTGATCATTCTCGTCCAACGGCTACTAGCGCCGGAACTTCGGGAATGCGGCTCTTTCAAGACTCTATGCATTCATGTCATCTCTCGGACATGGCTTTCCATGGCCCTACTTTTACTTGGTGGAATAATCGGCAACACAACCTCATTGGCAAGAAGTTGGATCGGATTCTAATCAACGATAACTGGTTCTCTGTTTTTCCGGAGTCTATAGCTATCTTTGAAGCGAGCGGCATCTCTGACCATACTCGCTGTCGAGTGAGTATCATACCAGCTTCGTCGAAGCCTAGAAGGCCCTTCAAGTTTTTCTCTTTTGTTGCTCAACACGAGAATTTTCTCCCAGTGGTCGATGGTCTTTGGTCCTCTAAGCCGCCTCTCTATCACTCACGGTCCGCTCTTCATCTCTTTCACCGTCGTTTGAAGTTGTTAAAACCGTTACTTAGGAGCATTAACCGCGAGAATTATGGCGATATATCAAGACTCACCGCTGATGCCTTTCGTAGCTTATGTCAAAAACAAGACGAATTGTTGCATGCTCCTTCACCGGAGCAACAAAATCAAGTCACAGCCCTCACGAAGAGATGGAACCACTTAAGTGCCATCGATGAGCAATTTCATCGACAGAAGTCGCGCGTCAATTGGTTAAAGCACGGTGACCAAAATACATCGTTCTTTCATCGGACAACTCAAGCGAGGACAGCCCGTAATTCTATACGCCGACTCACCACTGATAGCGGAATCACCTTGACTTCGCCGGCTGACATAAAAAGTGCCGCTAATGAACACTTTCAATCGATCTTGCAACATGTTCCTCCATATTTCAATATCCCGGAGAGAGTCTTTCTTAATGAGATATTGGATTTTCGTTGTTCTGTTACTATGGGCCAG
>OVAW01000859.1:0-11600 GCA_900406365.1 Heliophila coronopifolia | reverse complement strand
CCTAAGACTAAATAACCGCTCCTAGTTAAACAAGTTCTACGCATGATTCCTTTAAAGTAACATCATAGATCTAAAGTTTCCCAAACACATAACCCTAGCCCTAACTTAATCCACAAAATCCCTAAACCTACTCAGATCCGGATGTGCTTATGTTGCAGGCCGCCCCCGAGCATTCAGTCCGCATTCGTGCATCTGTTCGACTATTCCTGCTGCCAAAAATCCTTCTTTGTGAGATATGTGAGCCGGACCGCCCCTGAAAGTCCAGGTCGCCGCTTTGCATTTGTTCCACCATTTATGCTACCAATTTTGGGTCGTGAGAGGAGAGAAGGCGGGCCGCCGGCTGGGGCTTCAGGTCTCCCCCTAAGAAAGGAGGCGGACCGCCCCCAATGGCTTTGGGTCGCCTCCTGCCTTCTTTTCGCGATCTCCGATGTCTGGTCTCCAAATTCCGAAAATGCCCTTGAATCCGTTGGCCCCGGTGATGCTTTGACTTTGGATTTCCTATGAATTTTCCCGGGAATCTCCCTCCTAAAAGCCTTGAATTACTAAGTTGCTCCATTTGACCAATTTTGTACACTTTTGGGCCATTTTTACCTGAAAACGGTAAAATAGAAAATACGCACCCCCAAATCCTAAAAATGCAGCGTTTGCCGTTTTGCCTATCTAAATGATGAGATCAGTTAATAAAAGTGCCTAAAAAAAGGGGCTAAAACACGTAAATTTGAGACTGATCAAAGGGTTACCCGTATCTTCCACGACTACGGTTACCTCGAGGACATGAGGTAATCCACTCATCTTCGTTGTATTTGAGAGTAGGTTAAACTCGCCTTTCTCGCAAGATTCTTTGAGATGATGGGGTCTCAAGGTCCTTTGAAGTAACGATAGCCCATCTTTTCTAATCATGGTCTCACATACGTTGGACTCAACAACTAAAGAAATTGTCTTATTACCTGAAGTAGTTTTAAAGTATTGGAACTCCAATGTGAGAGATATAGTTTCCATAATAATTTCTTGAGTAGAGGGAACATTGGCCGAGATTGGCGCTACCATTAAATATGCACTAAAAGTAGTAATCTTCTCATTAAGCACAAATGCAAGAGAAGGTGTCGTTACACTCGCATAAACAACTTCAAATAACGTTGAAATAGTGGCTAAGAATTCAATAACGGTTGCAGACTCTAAAGCTTGCAATGGACTTCAACTTTTTTCTCTTGGGCCGAAAACCCAAGAAAAAGAGAAAACATATATCTCACATTCGTTCACCTTCTGGACGGCCTTCCCGTCGAGTCTCTTATACGTTGACCCATCCTACTAGAGGATCATGTACATCTCGCCTTGTTTCTTCTCCAGAGATACACTTCTCTCTCAAAAAGATTTTTTTTTTTTTATCTTTCTGGGTTATTGTGAGTCTCTTCCGAAGACATGTATTTCGTCAAAGAACAAGGTCCTACCGGAAGTCAACCCACATCACTTATTGGCTCTCTTCTACCTTCGATCCAACGATGACCCCAAATTCAGCTTAAATCTTTGTACCAAACTCTGTTTTCAGTGCAAGAAAAAGGGATATATCTCATCTATCATCTATCATCTTCCGATAGGAACATGGACAACATCACGAGAAAGCAATTATTCTACGGTTTTAGGTATGCCAAAAATAGCACCACCAGAAAATGACTTAGTGATAGTCTCCGACAATGGAAATCTCACCACATAACTAAATTCGCTAACAAAATGGCCTTCACTTGCCGCTTGTAATAAAGCGCGTTTAAAGCGATCTCAAATTACTCGAGAAAGTGATCACACTCTCTACGGATCTTTGACAAAAAAATCTCATATTTGAATGTTATTATAACAATACCATAAAACAAATTAAAATAGATTACAAAACGTCAATAATCTAAACAACATTACTTTTTTCTAAAGTAGAGAACATTAAATTTTAATATAAATTTTCAAATTTGACTATCATACCGATAAATGACAAGAGAAAAAAAAATTCGGAAAATAATCGATAATTAACCTAAAGTAGATTTATTTTTTCCCTTCTTAAATTTAATAACTCTTTAAACGTTTATACTAATTTTAATTAATGCGGACTTAGTATAAAAGGATACATAAGCACACGACCTGCATTACATTTTAGCTTTCAAAATGGCTCATTTCGCAAATAATAATTTTTACGGCGCTAACTCGACGAACCCCAGTGGTTGTATTCCCATTCACATGAACTCTGATTTTCGGGCTCGTACTCCCAATTTGGTTCGACCAATACCCATTTATTTTAACCCTAGGAACCATGGAGATTTCTCTTCTCCATATCCTTTTGGTTATTACCAAAACACTCATATCTCTTCACCTTCTAATGGTTTTAACAACTCCTATATGAACAATTCATATGTGACCAATCCTATCAATAGAGACATTGATTTGGGTGTTGAATATATTCCAATTCAAGATAACCCTAACTTTACCGAAGTTTCTTACATTCAAACTATAAGAAAAAGGGTTTATGCCATTGTCCCCACGAATTCAATATTCCACTTCCGCAATGACATTGAACATGATGCTAACCATTTTATGGATTCTAGATCCAATAATTGGAATCCTCCACCAAATTATCATGATCAAAATTGTGAGATAATATGTCCTCGACCTCTTAATATCATTTTTCCTCGTCAACACTTGGGTTATCGTCAAAATTCAGACATGTTTTTGTCATCACTCAACAACCAAAATCTTCGTCAAAATGGTCGATCTTTGAAAAGAAGCCGTGAACTTATCGAATGTTTTGAAGAACTGCCTACTGATGATTTCAAATTTAACGAAGGAAAGGGAAGTGGAGATGGCCGGACACATAGTCTACCGTATGCGAAATATGGACCATATGTGTGCTCTATATGTAAATGTGTTTGTCGTACTTCACAAAAGTTTGCAGCACATGTATCATCTCATTACAAGAATGAGACTAAAGAAGAAAAAGAAGAGAGAATGAAGGCAAGGAATAGGAATAAATATCGAAAATTAAATGCTGAATCGAAGAAGATCGAGCTCGAGGATGGAGTTAGTATCAACGAAGATGACGCTAATCTACAACTTGCAATCTTAGAGAAAGAGTATGTTTTATGCATTTTGATATATATATTTTTAATTTAAATTAACAATTAAAATATTTAATTTTCTCTCTTTTTGGGTATTTGATCAACTAGGGATGGGGATGATCTGGGTTTTAACAATGAAATAGTACAATCATCGAATTTTTCAATGGATGGCAACATTTTGGATCAAATGGAGGGCGAATTATTCCCGGTGGAAATAGAACTCGGAGAAGGAATGATCGAAAAGAAAGAGTACGTTTAGGAATTTGAATATATATTTTAATTTATGTAACTTTAAAAAATGTGCATTTTTCTCCCTTTTTAAAGAAGTTTCATCATTTTTGTTGTTAATGTGGCTAATTGATCGTTTTTTTTGTTGGCTAGGGATGTTTTGGGATTTAACAACAGAATCATCTCTCATGACGGCACAAGTTCAACTTATCAAACGGAGGGAAAATTGTTTTCAGTAGAAATTGAATCCGGAGGAGAAGAGAATTTACACCTTTGACTCTGTTACGACTAGGTTGTTAAAGCCTAGAAAGCCCAAACAAATCTGATTGTTTTTATTTGATTGCGGCTTTACCTGTTTTTTGTTTTAATTTCTTCTCTTTGAATTAAGTTCTATGAACTATTTTGATTTAGTTCTCTTGTTCAAATGATCTTATTTGCACTTACAATTGTGATCTTATAACTCTTTAATATATGATACAATTGTATTTTATTTACTGTTTTTTTTCTTACATTTTAAGTATTTGCATTATTATTTGTGTATGTTAAGCCATATCAAAAAAAAAAGTTGGCCTTCTTAAGTTTTTTAGTTTTGAGAAAAATAAAGTTTTTTAGTTTTGTATTATATTCATCTCTAAATATCTGGTACATTTGTTAAAATTCTGAATACAATACACCTCTAAAAATAAAATAAAAATGTTGGTCTAGTTTTTTACTCTAAATTTATCATATATATTGTTGTATTTTACATTTGGGGGAATGCAAAAAAAAAATAAAACATTTCGATTTAAAGTAAACTTATAATTTTAAATACAATAATATAAACTTCCATATTAGTTATTTCAACGATAAAACGTAAATAATACAAAGAAAACCTATAATAATAATATACATTAAAGCAATTACCAATTTTTAGTATTAATATGTTTAGTTTCGCTAAGTTGAATAATAAGGAAAAATGTTGAAAAAAGAAAGAGGGAAATATGATAGATATTTTTCCTCCACAATTTACTTCCGTTTTCAGATTTTTTTCTAATTTATATGCAAGATTACTTTGTTTCCGTAATTTTTTTTTTCCATAATTAAACTCCATAAATAGGAGTTATAAGAAAATGGAAGATTTGCTGAAATAATCTTATTGGTTTGTGGGAATAACCTGAAATAATCCTAACACTATGATTCTGTAATTCTTTTTTAGGTAAACTATTTTTTCTGTATTTAATCTAAATAAATAAGAATTGTAAAAAAAAAAGATTTGCTGAAATAATTTTATTGGTTTGTGGAAAAACAAATTGTCTAGTTCTTACATTCTTACCAACTATGTTGCTTGCTTCTGTATAATTTGTGGGGTTTGAACTAGAGACATACCTAAATTTTCTAAATATATATATATATATATATATATTTTTCTTATTTTTCTCATTTTTACTATTTTTAAATTTTGAGATTCAAAAAGAGACAAATAGTTTTCAAAGTATTATTTTTATCAATTTATAAATATACATAATTTGTAGACAAAAAACAGTTAATTACAAATAAATTAGATTTTTTAATTTATAAATAGAAAAAATGTCCATTTTCATTTAAAAATAATAGTGCGGATTTCTATGTGTGATCACCTGCAGGTTTATGCGCCGATCGGCTCAAAATTTATTATTTAAAAAAAATATAATTATTATCTAAATACATATTTGTATTTGTCAAAATTTTCATTTTTTTAAATAAAATATTTTATCATCCACAAATCATCAAGTATGTGGGTTATTTGTTTAGCGAAACCAATAATTTTTTGTTGTTGTTGATTTATATGCGATTTATACGACCGAAACCATAAATATGTGGACGTTTGTCTATTTAGACTGCATACTATATAAACGACAAGATCTATAACCTATGAACTATTTAGACTTAAAATCTCGTGACTATTCCAACACGGTACAGTCTGCAAGCATATTTGATAGGTATAAATATGTATATAATTATTTTGGATTTTTTTTTTCTTCCAAATATTTCATATGAGTTTTGTGCAATTTCTACTACATATTAAAAAAAAAAGAAACTAATTTTAAAACAAACCTTTTATCATGTATTATATTATGCCATTGCTTAATAATTAATTATAGAAGGTCATTTTTGTAAATCTAAAAAATATAGATATTAAATGATCAAATTAAATTAATCTCACTAAATGATCAAATATTAATAATAATAAATTAAAATTAATATTAGTATTTGTATTTTTATTAACAAAAATAAATTATAAATTATTATTTTTATTAAAAATAAATTATTAATTCAAATAAAATAATAGTTTTTCACGATAATTAGAGAGAAGCTTTTTTAAACAAGACATTTTGTTACTCTTTTTTGTTTAAAATCAATTATTTTTATATTCAAAAAACTTATTAACTTCACAAAAAAATTATAAAAACAAAAAATTACTAATAGCTACTAAAATATTATAAAAATAAATAAAAAATAATTTTTTTTTATTAAAACTAGGAATTCTTATTTGTTGTAATAATTTAAAAATATTAATAATAGGTTTTACAAGATGAACTTATCTCAATAGAAAATAAAACAATTATGTTTCAATAATTAATAAATTATGTTAAATTTTCTTTATATCACACTCTGGACTCATTTTGTGAAAAAATAGAAAATATATATTAGTAACCAGTTTTTATTGTTTAATTATATATTTAAAAAAATACTAACTAACTACTAATTAATCTGATTAAACAAATTAATCTTAATTTTTTACAAAAAAAAAAAATATTCTAAATTTAGAATTAAACAATGGAATATAATGTAATTCAAAATATTAATTATTGAAAAATTAGAAAATATATATTATTAACCAATTTTTATTGTTTAATTATATATTAAAAAAATACTAAATAACAACTAATTAATCTGGTTAAACAAATTAATCTTAATTTTCTTACAAAAAAAAATATTATTTAGAATTAAATAATGGAATATATTGCAATTGAAAATATTAATTATTGGAATTAAACCATTACAATCTTTACTTTTTCTCAATAATGATAAAGTAAATGACTAATATAAATGTCATAAGTCGTAACCGTAAACAAAAGTAAATAAGTTCCATTATTTTAGAAACGTCCTAATTAAAAACTTTAATGTATAAATCATTTCGCCCGTGAAAAAAAAACAATGATATAGATGCACAACGTAACTACGTAACGTGAAACGTCCCAACTAAAAGCTAATGTCATGTTAATTAGCGGTTTTAACTCGAGGTCACGAGCAATGACTTTATGCACGAACGACTTTTATGTATATTTTAAATCGTTTATTTATTTTTACTATCTTTATTTTATATACATTGTCAACCTGCCACCAAACCACAATTAAAATATAAGTAAATAACCACATTGGTGACAAGGTGACAATGCATATAAGGACAACAAAATAAATAAATGATATATTTAAAATATGAGTAAAAGTTGCTAGAACATAAGGTTATTGATCATGACTTCAATGTAATAGGGTTTTAGATCTATAGGATGCGTTGTTTTGTGTCTTATCGAGCTCATATCTCGATACTCTTACTAGTCTACTTTCATAATACTAGTCGTGGTTACTTACACACACTAACTTCCATTGAGATTCGGCAAGCATGACAAGTATTACAACTCATGTATAAAATACTCACAAGTTATCAAATATCTCACTTTAGAAGTTTAAAAATTTATAAAGTGGTATAAATGGTAGATGGACCATTATCACCAATTGATTTTAGGTTGGATGTCCAGACATATAATTTCCTAATAGAAGTCTCCCTAACATACACTTTATGTGGCATAGGAACACATTGCTTTTTAACAACTACATAGGGTCATCAACGTCAAACTTTCGGACCAACGGATGTCCTAGTATCGTGTTACTAGGTGATTTAATTTTGAGTATTGTGTCCTAGCCCCTCCTAGATTCGTCTCTGGTTCCCAACCTTGTGTTCTTTGTGATGGGCCATATGAATCCCGGGATCATATCTTTTTCGCGTTTCCTTTTGGCTTCAACATATGGTGTGATTTCAAAAGGTTCCCAATAGCTAAACTAACCATAATCACAGTGGAATGATTTCAATCAGTCAATAGCCTAAAAATAACAGTTTTACCGCTATGCATTAATTAGTAACCTGGTTTTTTTAAGATATTAAAAATGAAAGCATATAAAAGTTATGATGTAAAAAAAATATTTAATGTTGGTATTGAAGTTACAAAGACCCATAAATATATATTATTTTATTTTTTTGGGCGAAAAATATTTTTTTAAATACTGACTACCTGACAAAAAAATAATTGTTACGTTATCTCGTCCTTAAGATTTCTAACTGCTATGACACGTACTAAATCCTTGAATAAGTTGTCTATGAACTTTTCTGGTATCCTTCCACATGAGTTTGCATTTACTGCATGTCTTATGATAACAATTCTTTTATGCACTTCAAGAATCACCTAGACAATTTGTCCGTTTTATTGCTTCTTAACCAACGTGTTTTTTTTTTCTCCTCATGAGCTTGCATTTCCTTAACTTGACACACCATTTTGTTTTTTCTTCTTCTTCTTAGGAATTCTGCTATATCATTAGATTTCCTTCGATGGTGCATTATTTTTAAACCACATCCAACGATTCAACTCTATCCAACAATCTTCTGTCCAATTGAACTATGTGTCTTTGCCATTAGTTTTCATGGGTCTTACCATGTTCAAAAATCTTTCGACAAAATTTCGGTTAGAACCTGTAAGACTTTAGAAGCTATGAACCTTAGTAACTCATGGGATCTAGACCAATTAGTAAGTCATGGTTTTCTCACAATCTCTATTGTTATTCTTTCCTATGAAATAACATGGCCCATGAATCCGATGATAATAACTAAATTTCATTTTGTTGCCTTAATCAAGATTTTGTTCTCAAAACAATCTTAATACCGTCCTTAAGTGTATAGTAATTTATTTATCTACAACGAAAAATGGTTTCCGTTCCGATTTGCAGATATTTGCTATTCCGCAGTCTTCATAGCCTCTTTTTCTTTTCACTGATTGCTTTTGATTGACATTTTTTTCTCACTCGATCTTTCTCTTTTTCGG
This sequence comes from Heliophila coronopifolia, assembly GCA_900406365.1. Classification (NCBI taxonomy): domain Eukaryota; kingdom Viridiplantae; phylum Streptophyta; class Magnoliopsida; order Brassicales; family Brassicaceae; genus Heliophila; species Heliophila coronopifolia. The sequence continues at coordinate 3,163 of OVAW01000859.1, read as the reverse complement.
TTTTTTTTTTTTCGTAACTTTATCAAGCATCTCTAATTGTTTGCAACAACTAGATACTCCACCCTTTTTACAAACAAAAACTCTAGCGTGAAACCTTAGACTCAAAGAAACTACATTCTCACAAGTGACTCTCCGGGTCAGAACCGAAGTAGTCTTAACCTAGGCTCTGATACCACTTGTAACACCCGTCTCCCGCATCTCTAGACATGACAGCGTGCTAACCGCCTTACTAGGCTTTACTATAACTTTTGAAACATCCATTGAGTCACTGGTCTCGCGCGCTTAAGTATAAACAACTCTGCATAACTGAAAAGGGGAAAAGAGGGATGAGTAACAAGTTACCAGTGAGGAGATCACATCTGCAAGCAGAAGCACGGTCACACGATTCTATCGTTATAATCAAACATATAAAATTAGACAAACATACATTTAACATACATCACCATGCAAATCTATAATAAGCAATGCCACAATATCAAAACGCAGTCATTTGGACATGAACTCTCTATCTCAATTTCCAAACACCGCACACATCCATTCTAACATTGAACTCGTGCCTAGCGTTAGAATATCTTATTCATGAACAAACATCATCATGCATCATCATATATCATATTATATCTGATCATATAGGCAAGAATCATATAAGCATAAAAATAGAACGCGATACCGAACTTCTGCAGATCACACTCTCACCTAGCTAGATTCATTCGGGACTTCTTGAAGTTGACTCACGGTGCAACTTTTTTTTCCTTTTCCTTTATGTAAATTAAGATACCTCAAAGTTTCATCCAAAACCGAGCTCCTTTACTCATCCAAAACCTTATTTCCGCCAAACTATTCCATATCGAATCACATTTAAGGTCAATCAAAGCCATATTGACTCTCCGAACGCTCTAGTATCTCCAGTTGGTCGCGTAGATCGACTCTACCAAAATTTGGCTCAATCCGATCTCGTTTAATATTCTGTTCGTGTCCTGAACCGCTACTGGTCGAATCTGTCAACATTTCCAAGTTGTTCCTTGTGCGGAAAGAAAAGCTTACCAAGACTATAATATAACTCCGATTGATGATCAGTCAGATGCAATGGCTTCACTGAGACGATTTCTATCTAGATCTATCAGCGGCTTTCTCTTTTCCGATCAGATATCGCCGAAAACCGTCTCTGTTTCTCCAATGGTTTCTCTTTCTTTTGTATATTTATTTTTACGGCAATTTGTTTCCACCAGCAACAAAAAAAAAAGCTTAAGCTATATATATATACATGCCTTAGGTTTAGTAATAACAAAAACAACGAGTTGGACCTTTATTAGACTTCATAAATTGATTTTAATTTAAAACAAAAATCCTAGTTATTTGAATACTGATATTCAATTTTTAATAAATATAAACACGATCAAATTATATTCCCTCCATTTCTTAAAAAAAAATTCTTGACATATGTTAAAAAAATATGATTGAACCTTCGTTAAAGATTCTTCTAAACATACCTAAAAATTATAAAGACAATAATATTTTAAAATAGAAAATATAAGGTTAATTATGCATAAAAACTTTAAAACATTTATTCTTTAAACGAACTTTTTTCTAAAACATATTAGTTACAAACGGATGAAATATTTGTTTTGTATTTTTATTTTAATTATTTAATCTGTAAAGTTAATATTGATTTTAAACTTCAAACATAGTATTTTAATCTAACTATATTTATCGTTTATTTTATTTTAGTGAGTTTTTACTAATAAATAATAAGAAAATGAAAAAAAAATATGTGGGTTTTTTTTTTTTGCTCGTAGACTCTGGAAAGAGTGACCTTATGCCCCTATACTAAAGTCCGCTCTGAATTAATTTTTTTTTAGGAAAATATAATTATTAGTAGGAAAAAATCTATCTTATTAATTAGTTTGAGTCATAATTAGTCTTGATATTCTATTTTCGTTTAGTAAAATTTATTTCATTTAAATTTGTAAATTGAAAAAAAAAATTGAATTATCCATTTAATACTTTTTTGTCATTGTCCATTTAATACTTAAATACATATATTTATATCATAAGCCTTCAATGCAAACTCCAAATCTTTAACTTGAAATTAATATAAGAGTTTAATTCTTATTCTCATATTTGTAATGATAAATCACATTATTATAATAATACCACATAAAAAATTAAATAGGTTACAAAAGGATAATACATATGTTGCGCAAAAATATATACATATATATAATTTAAATTGTTATATAAAATATTTAACTTTGACTATTTCCCTCATCATCTACTACCCATAAATTAATAGCAAGAAATAAATGGTTTATCCAAGTATTACCATTTAAAACACATTTTCGGAAAATAAGTGAAAATTACGTTACTGACAAAAAGAAACAAGTAATAATTATGGGTCCCTTGCTTCTTAGTAATATATAAATATAATTTATTAATAATTAATATATTCCTTTATTACTTAATTTTATAACACTTGAAAACGGTTATAATTAATTTTAATTAATGCGAACTTGCTATAAAAGGATACATAAGCACACGACCTACATAACATTTGAACTCTCGAAATGTCTCCTTTCCCAAATAGTTTCAATTTTTACGGCGATAATTCAATGAATAGCCATGGTTATGTTCCCGTTCACATGAACTCGATTCAAAATTCTGAATCGGTTCGACCATTATCCACTTCATTTAATCCTATGAACCATGGAGATTCTCCTTCTGATTATTACCAAAGCTCTTATGTCTCATCCTATTCTTATGGATTGAACAACTCCTATATAACCAATCATATGAATAGAGACATTGATAATAATATGTGTGTTGAATGTATTCCACTTCAAGATAACCCTAACTTTACACAAGTTTCTTACACTCAAACTATAAGAAGAACGGTTTATGTCATTGTTCCCATTAATTCAATATTCAACTTACAAAATGATATCGAACATGCCAACATTCGGAATCCTCCACCAACTTTTCATGATCAAAATTGCGAGATCTTGTGTCCTCAACCTTTAAATGTCGTTTTACCTCATCATGATTCTGGTTTTCGTCAAAATTTAGACATGTATTCATTCTCATCACCGTACAGCCATTGTAATGACCCTCACAAGAGCTAAAGCAAGTTCGAGGAATTTAGTAGGACAAAGTGAGTTTTGTCTCG
>OVAW01000858.1:1494-11605 GCA_900406365.1 Heliophila coronopifolia | reverse complement strand
ATATTTCCTGCACCAATCTTCACCAATGCTTCATCATCCAATGATGGATCATCTTCACACTCCATCATAAAAATTTGAGACCGACGATGTTTTAAGTGATGTCCTGGAGAGTATGCCTCTTCACAAAACATGCATAATCCTTTTGTTTTTCTTGCTTGCATCTCCTCATATGAAAATTTGTTAGGTGTCTTATCTGTAGTTACCTTAGAGACGAAGTTCAACTTTTGATGATTTGTTTTGGGCAGATCCGGAGTTGGTAAAATGGGGGTAGCATTGCTTTCACCGAAGTAAGATATGGAACTTGATTTCTGAATGGGATTGAAGGGAGCTCTATATTCTTTTTTTTGCGGATGAAGTAAGGAAGATTCATGTAATTTAGCAATTCTTGCTGCATCTGAGATGTTGGTGACATTAAACTGCCTAGTGTGGAAAGCCAAATGCGGGTTCATGTTTGCTAAGAAAAAATGTTGAGAGCGTTAGCCATTGGTAGAGACAATCGTGTAAGCGCACATTCAAACTTATTTAAGTATTCCTCTATACAATCGTCTAATTGCTTCAAAGTCACCAATTCAGATAACGGATCATCATATAACCCGCTGAACCTTGCAGATACTGCTACAATGTACTCATGCCAAGAAGGAAAAATGTCGTACTGATTAGTGATGTAGTTGTGATGCCATTGAAGCGCCTTTCCTTTCATATGCAGAGATGTCAGTCTCACTTTCAACTATGGCGGTGTGCTATCTAGCAAAAAGAATTGCTCACATTGATAAATCCATTCTTTCAAAAATGTGCCGTCAAACTTGGGAAATCTAATCTTCGACAACTGTGTAACCATTCCGTTTGGCAGTAGAGGAGCACGATTCATTTCTGGCATAGCAAGAGCTTGTTCCGATCGATTGTATCTCATGGGATCAGGTGGTTTTTCAAGAGGTAGATCAACTAGTCCAGGAGTTGATAAAAGAGTAGGAGATATTGGGGTACCTTCAGGAGATCGATCAACTATTAGAGGAGTTGATAAGGCAGTGGCTGATGTTGGAGTAGATGCCGGAGGACGATCAACCAGATTGTTTCCTTGAGAAAGTAGTTTATTCAACAATGATTCCAGATTATCAAATATGTCGTTCATCTCGCTTCGTAGTGACTCAGTTCGTTGGATATGTTCTTCATTTTACTTGAATTGAAGGATCTACATCTCCTCTAGTTGCTTCTTCATCTCCATCATTGATTGTTGTCTAGCTTCTCCCATAGATTCAAGTCCGGAGAACTCAACAGCTCTGATACCAATGAGATAGGCTTTGTAAGATAGATGTTTATCCGATCTAGGGGCTTACCGAAAGCTCTAAGATGGATTTTTTTCAGTCTATAAAGAGATTTCAAAGATAGAAGAATCTCTTAAAGGATATGGAAACTTGGTGGAGGCGGAGAACGATGGATTGCAAAATAAGATAATAAGAAGAAAGATAACATTGTTTTTAGGTTAAATTTCTAAACAAGCCTAGACCAAAGCTTATAAAGCTGATCGGTTTACTAAAGTAAATTGGTTTAGCATAAAATAGAAATAGAAATAGAATTTAAAACGAAATCTAAAGCGAGAAGCATCTTTCCTGTAACATCCACTTTAGTGGAATGGTTAAGTGACGTTGTTGTAGCGATAAACCACAATTTGAGGTGTCAAATAGGCAGCGGCTCGCGGGCTGAGTCCAGTCCGCACCACGGCGATGTGGTTATTGTCAGAAGAATTTATATCCATTTAGTCCGCGGGCTAAATGTATTAAAGCCTACATATGGCCTGCAGGTTTAGCCATATAGTCCGCTCATATTAATCCGTCCATATATCTCGTTCATATAACCGGTCCATATAGTTAGCCCCCTGCCCGATTTGTTTTTTCCAGTAAAGAAATATATTTTTTAGTTTAAAAAAACTCAAAATTTTGGACTGGTCCGCAAACTATCCCGTGGTGACCGCATTTCTGCTTATATTAATCCGTCCATATATCTCGTTCATATAACAGTCCATATAGTTAGCCCCTGCCCAATTTTTTTTTTCAGTAAAAATATATATTTTTTAGTTTAAAAAAACCCAAAATTTTGGGCCGGTCCGGAAACTAGCCCACGTATTTCCGGACGATACGGCTATGATCTTTGAAATTTTCAGCCAAAGACCCATATAGACTTTAAAATTTTAATTCGGGCCTCTGAAAAATCGCGGACAGACAGTATGCCCGACCAACTCTAACCTCAATCACTACAATCTATTATCTTAATAATAGTTCGGCCGAAATATAAAAAAGATAAAGTAAAATGTAGCCCAAAAAAGGCGCACTAAAACTATTGGGCGTGTAGCCCAATTACAAGTTCTTCCCTATAGAAGAAGACGACGTTTTTTCTCCTGGCGGAAATCGCCGACGACAATCTAACGGCCGATGAACATATGGAATGTGAGTAAGACCAAGCTTCTTCTTCTTCATCTGAAACCTAAACTCCATCGCACACTGTATTCTCATTCTCAGCGTCGTAATCGTTCCCTTCCTCATCACATAGAAAAATCTATCACCTCGAACTCCACTCACAGTTTCGTTCTCCACAATCCTCTTCTTTTGTTACTCGAAAAATGCAGTTCGTTGTTCCATTTGAAGCAAATTCAATCTCAGATGATAATCACCGGCTTGATTCAAGATGCGTTTGCTTCAAGCCGGTTAATCGCCTTCTGCGCCTTATCGGAATCTCGGTATCTCGATTACTCTGTGAAGATTTTGAAAGGGATTAAAAACGCGAATGCGTTCTCATGGAATGTAACGATTAGAGGATTCTCCGATAGTGATAATCCTAGAGACGCGGTTTTGCTTTATAAGCAGATGCTTAGATATGGTGAATCACGACCTGATAATTTCACTTTTCCGATTATATTCAAGGTCTGTGCAGATCTCGCGTTGAATAGTTTAGGTCGTATGGTTCTTGGTCATGTTCTTAAGCTGAGATTTGAAGTAGCTAGTCATGTGCATAATGCTTCAATTCATATGTTTGCTTCTTGTGGCGAGATGGAGAATGCACAGAAGGTGTTCGATGATAGTCCTGTTAGAGATTTGGTTTCGTGGAATTCTTTGATTAACGGATACAAAAAGATTGGCCAAGCAGAGAAGGTGATACAGGTCTATAAGATAATGGAATCTGAAGGAGTTAAGCCGGATGATGTGACGATGATCGGGTTGGTTTCTTCGTGTGCAATGTCGGGAAATTTGAATTTAGGGAAAGAGTTTTATAGATTCATTATAGAAAATGGATTGAAGATGACAATTCCTCTTGCAAATGCTCTTATGGATATGTTCTGTAAGTGTGGAGATATTGGGGAGGCGCGACGAATATTTGATAACTTGGAGAAGAAAACAATCGTTTCGTGGACTACAATGATTTCAGGCTATGCTAGATGCGGTTTACTCGATGTTTCGAGGAAGCTTTTCAATGATATGGAAGAGAAAGATGTTGTGCTGTGGAATGCTATGATCGGTGGATCGGTACAAGCCAAGCGTGGTCAAGACGCTTTAGCATTGTTCCAGGAGATGCAAACAACAACCACAAAGCCCGACGAAATCACCATGATCCATTGTCTTTCTGCGTGTTCTCAGCTTGGTGCTCTCGATGTCGGTATTTGGATCCATCATTACATAGAAAAACATAATCTTAGTCTCAACGTCGCTCTAGGAACTTCATTGGTTGACATGTATGCCAAATGTGGTAACATCTCAGAAGCTCTTAGAGTTTTCCACGGAATTCAAACAAGAAATTCGCTTACTTACACCGCATTAATCGGTGGCTTAGCTCTGCATGGAGATGCATCCGCTGCTATATCATACTTCAACGATATGATTGATATTGGTTTAGCCCCAGATGAGATCACTTTCATAGGTGTATTATCAGCCTGTTGTCACGCAGGAATGGTCCAAACCGGACGAGATTACTTCTCTCAAATGAAGTCTAGATTCAACCTAAATCCGCAACTGAAACATTACTCGGTCATGGTCGACCTTTTAGGAAGAGCCGGGTTACTAGAAGAAGCAGAGAAGCTCATGGAAAGTATGCCAATGGAAGCAGATGCTGCGGTTTGGGGAGCTTTACTATTTGGTTGTAGGATCCACGGGAATGTAACAATGGGAGAAAAAGCGGCTAAGAAGCTTCTAGAACTTGATCCTAGTGACAGTGGAATCTATGTATTGTTAGATGGTATGTATGGAGAGGCTAAGATGTGGGAAGATGCGAAGAGAGCGAGGAGGAAGATGAGCGAAAGAGGTGTGGAGAAGACACCGGGTTGTAGTTCTATCGAAGTTAATGGAATTGTTTGTGAGTTTATAGTTAGGGATAAGTCAAAACCGGAGTATGAAAAGATTTATGAGTGCTTACATTGTCTAGGAAGACAGGGGAAGTTTGGTGAGTTTAGTTTTGAAGAATTTAGATGTTTTGGATAGATAGTTAGGTTTTGATAGAGATGTGATTTTGAGTAGCTTGAAGATTCTTCTGAGTGAGGTGGATACTTTCGACGAAAAGAGGCGACGATAATGTAGCGAAAATGTCTTTTTGATTAGCAAAAATGGAGGATATTGGCGTGGATAAAGACAGGAGCTGCAGGATGGACGGGTGCGGGGGTCATAATTAGAGCTTGGGAAAACATTTAATCTGGTCCCAAAAAATTTGAAAATATTTCTATTAGAGTTGGACTCTAAAATTTTTGTTTTGTTTCTGGTTCCAAAAATTTTAGAGAATTTCGGGTCGGACTTGGAAGATGGCCATGTCATGTCTGTAAGATAGAGAGGTAACACAAAGGAACGGAAGAAGATAGCATAAAATGTTGGAGAAGACACAAACAGAGGATGTTTGTTGTCTTTTGTTTCCTTTTCCTTGTATTATTTTTGGGGAATTAGAGAAATGAATATTAAGGAAGGGTTATCTTTATTTTTTTCTAGTGGCTATATTATTTCAAACTTAAAAAAAAAAAAAAAAAAAANNNNGGGTTTATTTTTTTAAAATTAAAAAAAAAAAAAAAAAAAAAAAAAAGTTTGTCTATGTTTTTATCCAACTTTTTAATTATTGATTTGATAGTGCCGGGTGATTTTATATTCGTTTAATATCTTGTAACTAGATAAATTAATAGGTATATGACAAAACTAAAGTTATTTGAACTAATAAAAATAGTGATCTGAAAAAGCGTTGGGTTGACTCAATTTGTAAATATGCCCCAAGAATAGATTTGAAGTGTTATCTTGAGTCGCATTTACAAATTTCACTATTTCTATTAAAATAAAATGGGTGCGCAAAATTTTCATGTAGCACAACAAATAATTTAAAAGTTTAGATAAATACATTGATGAACTCCAAAATTAGAAGAAAAAATTTGGCTTCCGAGTATTTAATAAATTACATAAATTCAGTCCGGAAAATATAATTTATTCAAAACATATGTGCATGTAAAGCTATCCCCGGAATTAAAATAAAAATTTAAAAATCATATATTATATTTATTAATGTCAACGCGATCAAATAAATTTTAAATAACCTTATAAATAATACAACAACATCCCCATCAAATACTGAAGCTTCAGATGAATCAGATCTCTAACTACTCTATTCACGCATTGACTAGCTTTTCTTCTGCACTGGCATCAGAGGATGGCGTAACCGGCAATGTCATGATTTTGACAGGCTTCCCTAGCATAGTTTTATCTTCCATTGCCGCGAGTTGAAGAGCTTTTTCACAGACTGGGAAACACTGATCATCGTCCCATGACTCCAAAATTACGCCTGAACCAATACAAGTAGTTCCTTCATAAAACGCTGCGAATTGTCCTGCAGCTAGACCTTGATCGTCTTCGTCTAAGTGTACAGTAGCAACATCTCCTTGTGGGTGAATTTCAAATTTGCAGCTATAGAAGCTAGGACCATGTCGAACCTGTAAAACCCGCCCAGTATCAATTTATCAGTACCGAGTAGCTATCATTGAAATAATGGTGTTTTATCGAAATAGCTGAAGCCTGTGGGTTAAGCCTAATCCGCACTACAACGGATAGTTATAGGCAGCTTTTTAAGCCCAAAAACGTGGTTAATCAGTTAGACCATATATGTCTGTGGGCTTGCTTACAGGTGGCTCGCAGACAACCCATTAGCTATTTGATGAAATTGTCCAACCAAAAATTAAAATACCTTACCCAACTGCCCAATTACAAAAATCTGAACCCAACCAAACTCACTTTCCGATCCGCCCGCACCGCACAAACTCACCCAACCCAAAAATAAGTCACTCATTTTGTTAATTGTTATTTGAGAGTCTATTTTAAATAAAAACAAAAAAAAAAACTTTTTGAAAAAAAAAAGAATTGTCTGGCCCGAGCTCATGGTCACAAAGCTTTTAGCTTGCTAGCCCATTTAAGCTTCATGTCTTCCGCCTATTTGCCCAAGGACTTATTTAAAAATTGCGGATGGACGCACACCCGATAGTTTGACATCCCTACAAATAGCGATTATATTCCTTACCTTGCAACGAATCTGGTTAATATTTCTTGACGGTTTCTCACTAAGCCATTTTAAGGAGCCAACTCGAAAAATCCGCCTTCTTTTGTCGATAGAATAGTAATTTCTTGAGACAAAAACTACATTGTTCTTGGTGTCCTTTTCAACAACGTACCTGCACATGGATAAGGAAAGCATCACAACACATACAAAGTTAAAAGATTTAAAAAGAAAGGGAATAATACCAAAAAAAAATCAGATTATCAAAAAATTGCATGATAAACCTCGATCTAAACAAATTGCAATATAACCCTTCAACATTTACAGAAATTGCACAATAACCCTTTTAACATTTAAAGAAACTGCAATATAACCCTTTAACTTTTAAAGAAACGAACAATGTGAACCCTGACACTAAATTTTTTAACACTATAAACACAAATAAACATGATATTATGTTGATTAATTAGTTAAAAAAATGCAAAACAACCATAGTTTAAATTAAATATATATTGTTTATAAAATTTAACATTAAAATATATTGCTAAATTTTTTTAAGTTGAAGATGTTGATTTGCAGTTTCTTTAGATTGAATTTTTTATTTTGCTTATTCTATTGATAATCAAGGTGTTTTTTGCATTTCTCGCAAAAACAATTTACACTCATGACTAATCATTTGATGAGTAGGGGTGGGAGAACAGGAATTCGGGACGGGATTTTTCAGGAATGGAACGGGGATTCAGGAACTAAAATACATGTCCCGTTAAAAATCGGGACAAGACCGGGAAATCCAAAAAAAAAATTTGACATTTTGTTATTTGATAATATAATTTTTCAAAATTAAAAAAGTAATATGACTTAATAAAATAAATCAAAATATATTATGCAACAATAAATATAAACTACTATAAAATACATAAAAACTACTACAATTAGTCAATAATCTCAGATATTTATAATTAATACACCAAATAAATAAATTAAAAATATTATTATTTGTTTGATTGTGTATCGAATTATATAAAAATTAAGTTAGTTAAAAAACATGTTTAAATTTTACAAAATATCTAAAAATTAATTTTAGGATTATATAAATCTAAGAAATATATAAGATTGTATGACATATGTCTATAATTACATATATAATAATTTTTTAATGTATCTCAAATGGGACAAATCGGGATTTTGAGAATTCTCATCCAATCCCGTCCTGTACCTGTTTGGGAAAATGAAATCTTGTCCCAATGAGTAAATTCCCTATATGGGACGGGAACGGGACGGTCAGGATGGGACGGGAAATGTGCCCACCCCTAGTGATGAGAAGTTAAGCCAAATTGTTTTCTCAACACTATTGAAGCATTCATATATTCAAAACCAGAAGCTGCTTTAAATTTTCATGGCCATGACGAAGATTTCCATACTACAGTTAAGAAACATACCAGGGACCACCGGGTAAACGCAAGCCTTGTCGTTGTCCAATTGTATAAAACCAAAATCCCCTATGGTTACCGAGAAAATCACCAGTTTCGGCTTCCAATATAATTCCTTCCATCTCTCCTATATGTCTACAGACAAAGTCGCTGAACTTTATCTATTACAGAAAACCATGATCATATGTTTCAGACTCGGACTAGGCACGCGGTCATAAACTGAAAGAAAAATCTACATAGTCTTACCTTCCCAAGGAAACATATTCCTTGTGAATCCTTTCTATCTTTATTTGGCAAATCGAATTGTGTAGCTAGTTTTCGAACTTCATCCTGTACAACAGAATCAAACAAGCATGACAACCACAACTAAGAAATCAAAATGCTTTCATTATTAAATTTTTCATATAGTTTCAGAATGGAGCAGAGGCATAAGACTAATTCTCTCACAATTTTGCAAAGATAGAACTTTCTGCAATACCTTCTTTATGCAGCCAAGTGGGAAAAGCAGTTTCTTAAGCTGGGTTTGAGAGAGATGTGAGAGAAAATAGGTCTGATCCTTCACCTGAAAAATAAAAAAAATAGACTTTAAAATACTAAAATCAAAGCAATGTACCTTGTGTTTTGATAGGCCCGAGGCGCCAAGCCATCTTTCTGGCGTCACTAATACTCACTTTTGTAACATTAGTCACATTACTACTATAGATATAGATTTTTGTTTACGCCGGTATTTTTTTATATTCAAGAAGAAATATTAAAGAAAAAGCCAAAATCAAATAAAAATTAAAAACAGAGCGAACATAAATCTAAAGTAATAGTTCTTAAAAATAGCTATGAAATAGCCTAATCCAATGTTTGAAAATATTCATACTGATTCTACATTGTTTTTGCAACATAGCTCTAAGGTAAACGCTTTGTTGCACTGACGCATTACTAGCAATAGCACATCATTGCCTTTGGTTCGCCTCAGACAACTATGTTGCAAAAATGTTTTCACCTCTCGCATAGGCGATAAAAATGCATGCATTTTAAAATACATTTATGTACCTAATGCATTACTAGCCTACAAAATTAGGTACAATGCAGACATCAAACCCAACAAGTGGCATTCTCTCTAACACCGCAAAGACGCATTGATCAAAAAATTACCTGCAGAATGCAGATTAATTCAAAAATGTTTTATGGGAGTAAATAGTACCATGTCTTGCGATAGTTCCAAAACAGATGATGAATCACTTTTTTCAGCAGAAGGATGGACAACTTTAGCATAATGACCTGAAGCTATGTAGTCATACTTCATATCACTGATTGCATCCATGAATGCTCCTGAAATCATAAGACCAAATCTATAACTAATTAGTCAAAATAACAAAGAAATGATAGTTAGGAGTGTCAAAACAGTTGGCTGGGTGCTTAACCACGGGTTTTTTCACAAAGCCCCAGGCAAAAGGACGGACAGATAATAGAAAGTACAAGCCAGCTAAAGAATTTTGTGACCCAGTTCAAATCGATTTTTGTTTTAAAAAACAATATGCTCTTAAATGGCAATTAGAAAAAAGGTGATTTGTTCTTGTGCTAAACCGTACACACATCAGAATGGGAGTTTGGTTGGGGTTGGGTTTGGTACTTGGGTGGTTGGCTAGGTATTTTAATTTTTGGTTGGCTAAATTAATCAAATGGGATAATTTGCTGTCCGCGGAATACCCCCCCCCCCCCCCNAACCCCCCCCCCCCCCCCCAAATTTATTTTGGGCTTAAAAGATTACACCCATAACCGCCTTGTTGCGGTGTGGGTTGGGATAAACCCGCAAACGAACCATCCAAATTGACACCTCTAATTATAGGGAATGTACTTTAACTGAAAGAAGAAATCTTCTCAATAGCAAAGACTTAATTTCGAACAATTTAGAAGAAGAGCTTACCAAACTTAATTCTAGTATTACATAGAACATCCGGATTAGGTGTACGTCCACAACGATACTCTTCGATGATGTAGGATACCTGATTAATTTTTTGAAATTCAATCAGAAACTCGATTATTAGCATTTCAAAAAGAAGAAACAACGAAACAACTTACAACTCTTTCCCAGTATTCATCTGTTAAATGAACAACCTCCAAAGGTACATCAACCTGGAAAATAGCATCACTAGAAGCTGTTAATATCATCCCTTCATGTTAAGTACAAG
>OVAW01000857.1:0-11606 GCA_900406365.1 Heliophila coronopifolia | reverse complement strand
CAGCAGAATCAACCGCAACAACACAATAGGCTGCACAACAACAAGAAAAATGGCTATTGTTTAATCTCTTATATTATCAGATACAGCAGAAGACATTCCATTTGATATGAAGCTAATGTGGCTAAAGGATAATCACAACAGATTAAAATCGCAGCCCAGATTCCTTGAGAATAAAGCCAGTCAAAACCCATGACTTAAGAAACAATAAGCAAACAAGTTAAGAAACCAGATCAACGTTAGTGCTCTTCAACATACTACCAAGTACCAAACAAAAATGCCATCGATCCATAGAAACTGAGATAAAAAAATTAAATGCAAAAGTCAACAGATCAATTGCAATTAAAATATATAGATCTAACCCCAAACGCTTGGTTCAGGCGTTTCCTGAACAATCAGAATACCTAAAAATGAAAAATATCCACACAAAATCGATAGATAAAGCACGCGTACGTTAGACAAATACGCAGTGAAGAACCTAGAAAAGAAATCGAGGAAAGCACCGAGTGGTGTACAACAAAACCAAAACGTGTGTATAGATCAAACGATAACTGACTTACTGAATCCATCTTCGACGAGATAATTGAAAGTGTGACCGTCGCAGTTGTAGGTGAACTTGTTGTTGGAAGACGGAAGTTTCTGGAGGCACTGTGCAGCAACAGAAGTGAAATTACCTTTGAAATCAGTGAACTCAACGAGGATCACCGTGCCACGAGCCACGAAACTATAGATCAAAGATTGTTGCGCCATTTTTTGCCCCCTAAATTCTCGATCCGATCTGCCGTCTTTTCAGAAAATTTGATGGGCTGTCACAAAAAATAAAAACTACAGATCTAGAAGGGATTTAACTAGTAACACCCACGAATACAATAGAGGACTAAAGTGGGAAACGGAGAATAAAAAAAAAAAAAAAAGTTGTAAATGAGGCAAGGATAAAGTAGTCATTTTTATAATTGGGCCGTTATGACTCGTTTATAGTTAAGTCAAATGTTGGCCCATTCAGGCCTCTTTATATTTTAAAAAAAAAAAATTTAAACGACACTCTCTGTTTCTGGCGCAAATTTAGCGGTCTGCTGTCTCTCTCCATCACTACCTCTCGTTCCCTCGTATTGTACATCGTTTACTAATTTCTCTGATCTAATTAGGCTTTTTTTTTTTTTCATCTTGAACGATGGGACAACAATCGTTGATCTACAGCTTCGTCGCTCGTGGTACGGTGATCCTCGCCGAGTATACGGAATTCAAAGGAAATTTCACCTCCGTCGCCGCTCAATGTCTCCAGAAGCTCCCGTCCTCAAACAACAAGTTTACCTACAATTGCGATGGTCATACTTTCAATTATCACGCTGAGAATGGATTCAGTAAGTCTCTCTTTCTGATCTGTACACGTCGATTCTATTTTTTTTTTTTTTTGGTAGGATTCCGATCTATATGTATATATTTGGATTCGTAGGATATTGGCTGCAATAGTTTCTTGTGGAATTTTTTACATATGAAAATTTCCGTATGCATGACTTGTTTGAAATTTGATCCCGTGTTGTTTGGCTAAATGGTTCTAAAAGCTTGAGGAATATGTTACCTAACGTTATGTTTGTCTGTTAAAATATTCAATATACATATTTGCTTTAGATGGAATGTGACAAAAGAGATTCGTTCTCTCTGTTGCCCATGCAGCCTATTGTGTTGTAGCTGTTGAATCTGCTGGGAGGCAGTTACCACTGGCTTTCTTAGAGCGAGTCAAGGAGGATTTCAGCAAGAGATATGGTGGTGGAAAAGCAACCACTGCTAAAGCTAACAGCTTGAACAAAGAGTTCGGGTACTTTTTTACATTTTTTATCACAAAATTTCAATATCTAAAATTCCATCCTTATAGATATGTTATGTTTAACTGGTTTTGTGCTGTGATGAAGGTCTAAACTGAAGGATCACATGCTATATTGTGTAAATCATCCTGAGGAGATTAACAAACTTGCTAAGGTGAAAGCACAAGTGAATGAAGTGAAAGGTGTTATGATGGAGAACATTGAGAAGGTAACATTTTTATAAACGACCAAAATAATCCGCTTTTGTAAGCTGAGTTTATTGTTACTTTTTATGACAGGTCCTTGACCGTGGTGAGAAAATCGAGCTATTAGTAGACAAAACTGAGGACCTTCGCTCACAGGTTAGTAAACTACAGCATAGACACACTACATATAAACACATACACGGATAAAGTGGTAATATGCTCTGAATGTATGAAAAGGCGCAAGATTTTAGATCACAAGGAACAAAGATGAAAAGAAAGATGTGGCTAGACAACATGAAGATAAAGCTGATAGTGTTCGGTATTGTCTTGGCTTTGATTCTCATCATCATCTTATCCGTTTGCCATGGCTTCAAATGTACTTAAACTCCTTCCCGATGGATTTATCAGACTCACTCACATTGCTACTAATCTAATTAGAACTCGTCCCGGTATAGTTATAACCCTCTTCTTTTTGTTTTCTCTCTTTATATTTTACCTTTTTCTGTTATTAGGCAAGAAATTGACTCAATGCCAAGAATGATCCTTTAAGATATCAAATGTTTCGAAAAAAGATTTTAAGTTGTTTGGTTTTTATTATTTTAGGTTATTCTGTGTACTCTAAAAATCAAATGGTCAGTTTATGATTTCCTCTGCTTTTCCCAGTCTTATCTAATTTGACACATTATCTGATAATGCTACTTACTATTTTTATGCAAATAACATCAACTGTTTGTAATTAGAGTAATTTGACATTACAGTGTTAACCGATAAAAACACCAAAAACAGATTACAAGAAGTAAACTATATTTGCTACTCTCCAAAAAAGTCCCTATCGCAGTAGTATTCAAAGTATCAATCCAAACACAGAGACTCATCAACAAGCCAGTTGATCTCTCAGTGGTAAGATCTCTTCAAAGATTGGAAGTCTTCTTGTCCTATACGGCTTCCTCCATTCCTTCATAAACTCCTCAATCCCTTCAACAACTGTTATCTCATCCATACCAATTTCACATTCCACAGATGCGAAACCCGTTGCTTCTTCATGGGGTTTTAGCTCATTTACTAGCTCTTGAACACGAGCCTTTAACCTTGAATCATTAGACATGTCGTTGTTCTCACCAAGTACATCACGAAAGAGGATCGATCTCGCCTCATTGTACTTCCCTTGCTTGAGGAGACATGTGCATAAATTACAAGCCTTGTTTGCATCTGGCTCTATCAGTTGAGCTTTCCGGTACACGGTTTCAGCCGCTGTATAGTCCCTTAGTTGCATATAAGCCCATCCCAAGTTCCCCTATTAACACAGTAGTCATTTCATTCATTCAAAATCATCAGCTAATTTATCAATAAAAATTGAGAAACTATTAGGGGATTATCGTACCAAGATCCTAGAGGTTTCCTTCTCGACCGTAACTTGGAATTTCTTCCCATGAGATCTCGCTGTCTTTGTTGGCTTACCATTGAATGCTTCTCCTTGATATATCATCCAAAGCTTTTGCTTCAATAGCTCAACTTGCTCTTCTATTCTCCCACATTTCTGCTCAAAATTCGGATGTCAATTTCACTATAAAAAATAACTCAGAGAGAAACCAGACAATAGAATGGTATCAGTAGTCATTCACTCTTGAGAGATTATGTTTACCTTGTAAAGATCGATGAGGACATTGTCGAGTGATTCTTGAGCTTGTCTTGAGCAAAGATATCTAAAAGACTGAATAGCTTCAATAGCTTCTTCTGCTCTGTTCTGTTGTTTCATTAACAAAGCCATGTCTTTAAGAGCACTATCAACTCTGTCTCTCGCTTTAACAGCAATCCAAAATAAATCTATTGCTGCTTCCGCATCTTTCTCCACCAGCTGACCATTTCAATCCCAAAAATATTAAATCAATCCAAAAAAATCAGTAGAATTTAATTCGAATATGCTCTCACCTGAACATGCTTTGCTCGGACATAAGGACTGTCACCATGCGGTAGCTTATGGACAACGTTGTACGCCGGCAGTGAGTCTTGTCTCTCTCCTCTTAACTGACTCAACATCTTTAACTCTCTGTCTCTCTATCTCTATCCAAATTCCTGAATAAAGTAACAAACTTTCTCTCTCCTAAAAGAAGTAACTTCGACGAAATCATTATATTGAGAAAGAAGAAGAAAGAACCAAGACGGCTTCCTGTCTTAATTCACTTTAGTCAGCTGAAACTCAAATACCGCAGGCTGGTCGTTTTTTGAACCTATAGAATATTGCCACGTGCCCTATCCGTCCCGAATATTCTCGCACGACTTGGCAAATTTTGTTTCTTTTTTTTTTTTTTTAGTTTTGGTCTTTTGATGTTTTGATTAGTTTCATATATTTTAGTATATAGCTAGTTAATACCACACACTTGGTTGTTAATATAACATTAGTTTTTTTTCCTTCAAAACCTCAATTTTTCTGCTTAGTAATAACACCGTTCTACGAAAAATTTAAATAGAGAAAAATGAAAAGAGATTCTGGGAAATGCAAATTTAAATTGATTTTGTTTAATTAGTACAAGAACCAGGAAGAAGGTCTGATCTTTTTTCAACCAGTAATAATAATCTGCTAGATTTTTCCTATTTCAGATCTTCTGACTTGTCTTCAGCTGTTCTGAGATGACTTGCCTTTCTTAGCTTTATTCTTCTCTTGAATCTTCTTTTTCTTCTCTTCAGATGTAATCCAATTATATCCACTTGGAATAGCAAATGGATTTTGATCGTTTTCGATTTTACCAATATTAAACCCACCAGAACTTGATGATGGACGTTGGCTTGGTGTTTTGATCCACTGAAACCATGAGGCTGAGCTTGATGATGTTTGTGTTTCCTCTCTAGGACTGTTCTTCACCGAAGAAGTAGGGCTTGATGGTGGTGTAACAAACTCATCTTCAGTACCTTCTAGCTCTTCAAACTTTGTAAATGTGACCAGTACTCTAATTGTAGGGATTACTGGAATAGCAACCTGCAATACAAGATCCAGATGAACTGATTAGAATCTGGAAAAAAAATTCAGGTGGTGGAGTGGTTAAACAGACCTTTACAGGGAATGTTCCGGAAGGGAGTTTCGTGGTCATAAGCTCCCTCAAACGCCGAATTGCTTTGACTTTGTTTGCAAGGATATCAAGCAATGGTAGAAGTTCTTTTGTCTGTAATGGAAATCTCTCAGAAAGCCAAAGAACTGGTCTAAGCCCTTTTTTGTATTCATTCTCTTTGTTTCCTTCCTTTCGCTTACTACTTCCATTGCCTTCTGATGTTGAAGCTTTTGCTGAATCTTTCCTTCCTCGGTTTTCGTCTCTCACAACTGTCTCAACCGAGGAGTGTCTTCCCGGTTTTATCCCTCTTCCTGCAGAATCATCATCATCCCCAAGAAGATTGCTTACTTTCTCATCAACACAAAGCGAACTTCTTGGAGGAACACTACTTCGTTTTTGTCCCTCCTCTCGTTTCCTCCACCCACTGAACCATCCTTTCTTCTCTTGTCTGCAATACCCATTTCCATCCGTTACTGGAATCTCTCGATCCTCTGAGGAACAATTGTTATGCTCCTGAGGAGCTTTAGAGCTTTCACTGTTAGAGGATTCTTCCGGTGAATCCAACTTGAGTGCTAACTCTAGCTGCTTCTTCTCTTCTTCTGTCAAGATATCTCCAAGATCTTCGCTATCCGATTCATTTTCTTGATGTGCATTCGAGAAAAGCTCCTCATCGGTCATTGCACCTGGTACTCTCCTTGATTTTATACTAACAACTACATTGTGCATATCATACACTTTTGCTTTCCATTGACCGACCATTTCAGTCTTCTCTTGACGCCTCCATGTTAATTGTGGGAAGAGAACTGCTTGAGTAACATCAATTCCGGGTCTGAAAATGCTTGTTTTGGACATCGCAGCCACTTCTTGTCGGACTTCTTCTTCTGAAGAAGCAGCACCAGCACCATCTAAGGCATTCATAATCTCCTTATCTTTATGTGATATCATAAGGAGAGAACCAGAAGGAACTTTACCGTCCTCTGACCCATCTCCAAGAAAAAGTATAGTCTGATCCGATCTTTGAATCCTGAAACCATCAAACCCGGCCAATGTCATATCCGCTCTAAGATTTGCTCCCCTCTTCCAAATCTTGTAAGTATCGGAAGGGGCCACTCTAGAAATGAAAGGTATAACTGAACTCTCGAAATGGAAAGTGATCTCCATGTAGAAATCTCTCATTCTATGCATTGTAGCCACAAGCCGAGGTAACCTCCTGCACCATTTAGCCCAAGCCAGAGGCTGATAATGCCTCACAATGATCATTGCAATATTTTCTTCTCTACTACATATAGCCTCTTGTAGAGCGCTCCATCCGTACTCGTTTTGCAAACTCCAATCAGCTCCTGCAGCCATAAGCATCTCAGCGGAGGTCTCATCCCCGAGATTTACAGCTAAATGAAGAGCAGTGTCTCGGTTAATAACATCACGCCTGTCTATAACCGCTGCAATTGAATCAGCTTTTGTCTCTTCAGCTACAGAAGCTGCTTCACTTTTAACCTCAGAGTGGTCACGCATCCGTGGAAGAGCGGATAATAATTTCCTCAGACCAGCGTAATCTCTGGTGACAACAGCATGATGAACAGGACTATGACCATACTTGGAAACATCAATGGTGCTTGCCATATCTAAGGAATGTTTATGACAAACAAAAAGCTTTAAAAAGACTCAACCTTTCAAAAGGAGAAACCTAAAACCCAACTTAAGTTCCATCATCTTATAACCTAAAACCCTTTCAACTGAGAAACAGAAGTGGAGTTTGAGAATCAGATTATAGAGCAAACAAATCTGAAAGATGGGAGATAAAACCCAATTCCCCAAATGGCTAGGAAACGAAACTCAATGATTCAACAACCGAAACCAGAACTAAAAAAAAATTTGGGAAAGCTTAAGAAGTTGTTCAAGCCCATAAATAATTTGCCAAAAAAGGAAAGTTTTTGCTAGACCAAGATCAAGAAGCAGACCATGATTGAAGTTAATCAGCAACACAAATGTAATTAGGGAAAGATTATACTTTTTTTCTATTCTCTACTTCCCCCAGAAAGCCAAAACAAAAGACGCCTCTCGAGATTCGTTGCTTCCGAGGAATCAGATCCAACCCCCCAGATCGGGAAAGAAGTTTGTTTGGTAAAAAGGAAGAGATCTAACCAAAGAGAGATGATGTGAAGTTGGAAAGAAAGGAACCGAACATGGACACGCTTCCTTTGCCGGTCTCTAAAGGGAAGGTTCAAAGTCTGGTCGGGAAGCTTACATGGAATCTGCGAATCTCTATTTTTATATGATACCGTTAAAATCTCCTCCAAAAATATTTAGACAATAAATACTCCTAGTAATTAAAATAATAATAAGAGAAATTACAAAAAATAAAAATAAAATAAAGAATAATATTCAGATTTGTAAAATACTCATAAAATAAATAAGATATAAAGGTAGCATAAATTAAAGTAAATAGCATTAAATTACAAGTTGAAACGAAACAATTTTAATTAATTAGTTTGGTGAATTATTACTTTATATATTATATCAACAAATAGTATTGTTCAAAAACAAAAATCACTAAGATGCATAAAAAGCCAAATTGAAGCATAAAAAAAGGATATTTCCTCGAATAATTCATAAAGAAACAGCCAAAATAATTGGGTTTGAAGCAACTGGTGACTTGATTATCCCAATAAATGATTGATGTACTATGGTTTTTTTTTTTTTGTTATTAATCAAATCCCATAGAAAGTACAATGTCATATAGTACTTGTCAAAGTTATTTCGGAAATATGCTATTTATTTTAAAATAAAATTTCGTACAAAATTTTTAAATTTCTTTTTTTTGCTTTACATAAACAAAATTTTTTATAGTGTGGTGAAATTTGAAAAAAAAAATGAACAAGATTTTAGAGTTATTAAATATTAAATAATGAAAGCTGCACTAAAATAAAAATATAAAATAATATACGAGAATTTATCGTTTGACAAAAAAAACCAAAAAGAAAACGATAATTTATATTAAACGGTAAAAAAAGAGATAAAATTTACAATCTAAGTATCTATCATTAGATTTTAATTTAATCAATCAATTTATCAAAATTCATTAGTACTAGAAATGAATGGGCCAAAATATTTGATTTTATGACTAAAATGAGTATGTGGCTTTAAAATGGGCCTCGTGCATTCAGTATCGTCCGTACACCGGACCTTATAGCGCACTTAAGTTGTCAAATCAATATCACACTTGACATCCAAAACCTGACCCAGTAATCCCTTACCCGACCCGGAATTATCTGAGGTCCAATCGTTGCATCCGAGCTAGGGGAGATAGATTGATCGATTCTGTTGGTTCTTATCGGACTATTTTAGGTTTCGATTCGCACTCTGCAATCAGATTCAATAGGGTAATTTCCTCTTTCTTTTTTCTATTTAGATGCGAAATTTCTTTCCTTTGCAATAGATTTCTAAGGGGAAGAAATTTTGTTTTTCCTCTTATTGTTTTGTAGTCTGTAAGTCTCGTAGCCAAATTGCTCAGTTTTCAATTATCACGAAGGTATGAGAATCAATTCCTTTCGTCTATAATTTGATTGAAAAAGTTCTCTCTATTTTTTTTTTGTTCTGAAGGGGTTTCACTCTTTGGTACTGTGTTTACTTTTTTATTGATTCTGTGATCTGAAACTTATAGGGGGAAGTAGTGTGAATCTGCATTTATGTTTTAACAAGCCTTATACACAAATTCACATCTCTCTAAACTGTTTCAGGATGGAGAACTCTGACATTGACATGGTAATCACTATACCTGATACTCCTGATAGAGTTTCTATAAGCAGAGAGGTTAGGAGAAGACCCCATTCTCCACAAGCACCATTAAGATATCAAAGAGAAGAATACCTTAATTACCTTAACACTAGAGCAGTCCCTCAAGTTCGGGAAATTTCTGATACAAGAACTGAGAACAGACATCGCTCGAGTGCTTCTGGAAGCAATGCTTTGTTTAGGAGAACTGCCGTTGAAAAGGATAAAGGGAAATCCATCTGTAGTGATCCTTGTGTGGCTCGGGTAGAGAAAAATCCTGTTGTAAATCTTAATCGGCGAAATGGGCATACTCATGTTACTGCATCCAGATGCTTACCATCTGAAGATATAAGAGAACTACACACGAGTAATGGTCGTTCTCCTCTACGAGGTGATCATAATTCTTTTAAGCTGCCTGGGAATAGTAACAAAGGTAAAGAAAAAGTAGATTGTGGCTCTGTTTCTAATAGAGAAACAATTGACCTTTCCAGTGACAAAAAACAGAACAGGGCAACTAAGAGATTGGTAAGAAATGGCTGCATTTCTCCACATGGAATAGCAGCTAGAGCTAAACAAGCTGCTAATATCAACTCCAAGGATATAGTTAGTGTTGAACATGAACTAGCTCCTGAAACTTCATCTTCCATTGGAATAAGGGAGATTGTTTCTGAAAATGATGTTCACGGAAGAGCTAGAGGAAAAGGACCTGAAATTTCTCCTAGCTGGTAATGTTTTTCCTCATCTTTCATTTGAATGGATTTCATAAGGATAATCCTTTCTTCTTATTTCTGATACTAAAAGACTTTGTATTGTTTGTTTCAATACAAATAGGATGGCGAGTAGAGATGCAGTTGGCTCAGAGGCAGAGGGGTGGATTAGTACACGCAAACGTAAATTAAATATTGACCATGAATTGAATCGCAGGGACGGGAGTGGCACACAGGGAACTTGTAGTTCGATTTCCAGACTTGATGTGCATGAAACTGGTGCAGTTGAAAGAGAAACTAGGCAACAACGACAACGGAAAAATGGATTTACTACTTCAAGAGCTTTAAATGAGCCAGGAGTTTCTGTTAGTATACCATCTAGCTCAAGGACAAGTAGAATCCGTAATCATCAAAGACATGGCACTCAAGTGTTAGAAATCAAAGATTCATCTCCTGAAGTAGTACGGGCCTTCCTGGGTCCTAGACGTGTTGAAAACGATGAATGTGATGTGAATGTAATACAAATAGAAGCAGATGAGATGTTGGCCCGTGAATTGCAAGAACAACTGTACCAAGAAGAGATGAAGACTAGAGAGCAGGTCTCCAAAAAATTTTAATTTCTTTCTGGGAAATCTTCTATTTGTTCAATCCTTTATTAATGATGGTTGGACTTATTTTGACTTGGTATGGTGTAACAGATGG
This sequence comes from Heliophila coronopifolia, assembly GCA_900406365.1. NCBI lineage: Eukaryota > Viridiplantae > Streptophyta > Magnoliopsida > Brassicales > Brassicaceae > Heliophila > Heliophila coronopifolia. The sequence continues at coordinate 1,377 of OVAW01000857.1, read as the reverse complement.
ATGAAAGCATAGCCAGGTTGCTAGAACAGGAAGAGAATTCTCTCCGTGCTACTTCTAGCCGTACTTCTACTCGTAATAGTCAAAGGTCCAATACTGTAAGTCACGAACACACTTAATCTTGTTTTCATGCACGTTAAAAATAATCTGGCTTTAGGATCATCTTGAAGATGTTAACAGTTGCGTAACAATGGCTATTATCTACAGGTTGCAGCAAACCCAGGTGGGAGAAGTCGCCTGGAAGCACGACTGCAACAACATTCTTCAAGGAGGCAATTGAATCCTCCACAGACTCGTGCTTCTGTTAGAGCACCACCACGGGGTAGAGGTCGGCGATTAGGTCGTGCACCTGCTTCACTACACAGAGATTTGAATCTCAGTTTTCCAAATGATATGGACTTAGAATTGGTACTCTCTTTTTAATATACCCTTATGTCGCAAGAAACTAAAAATTACCCTCTAACCAAATTTTCCAATATAACAGAGATTGGATTTTCTAGAGGGACTAGAGAATGCAATGGGACACTCCATTAACAATAGTAACCTTCTCCATATGGATCGTGACTTTACTGAGTATGTTATCTATTAAGCATATAGTTTCTTTAATATATGGAGATTATCGTTTAACATGTTTTGGTTGCAGAGATGATTACGAATTGCTGCTAGCTCTTGATGAAAACAACCATCGACATGGCGGTGCTTCGACTCATAGCATTAACAACTTGCCAGAATCCACAGTTCAAGTAAGTTTAAAGGTTCAATTTGACAATCCATTTTGGTATATTAAAGCTTACTCTTCGGAGTTTAATGTGTAATTTTGCAGACAGATAAGTTCCAAGAAACTTGTGTTATTTGTCTTGAAACGCCGACGATTGGAGACACCATACGACATCTTCCTTGTTTGCATAAATTTCACAAAGATGTAAGGATCTTTACTCTGATTTAAATCAAAACGTTTATAAGATAGAAGCAATCATTGTTCAATGTGATGAAGATGTGTGTGTTTATGTATTGGGCAGTGCATTGATCCATGGCTAGGAAGGAGTAAATCATGCCCTGTTTGCAAATCCTCAATCAATTGACGGTGATTTTACCATTCCAAACCGGTGGGATATTATTCTCATCGAATTTGAACTCGTGCCACACGGGAGGTCTTTATTACCGTTTGCACCCAAGAAAAATGATTTGTGTACTTGTAATATCACTAATTTATAATTAATCTCATAAAAACTGTCATTATCATTAGGACTTTTTTTTTATCAAGTGATCTTGATTATACAATTTTAAAAGTTCGAATATTATACAAAAACTAGTCTTAGTTTGGAACAGCGATGAAAAGATCCAGAATTCAAACAAGTATATAACATTGGAGAGACTTAT
>OVAW01000856.1:0-11609 GCA_900406365.1 Heliophila coronopifolia | reverse complement strand
TTTTTTTTTTTTGAGCAAATAGTCTCCTCTTATAGAGGATCTATGCTATCTTGAAGATATAAAGTTCTCAATAAAAAAAAAAAAAAAAAAACAAAGANAAAAAAAAAAAAAAAACAAAGATGCATCCAGATGGCAAATACCTTAAAATTTTGAGAGTTTTAAACAAAATTTATCACTTTTAAAAGGAAATAATGTAAACTAAATCAATATGAAAAATATTTATTAGTAACAAATGGTTCAAATGGCTAACAACGTCACATGTTAATGGAGAGAGTAGATATTAAAGCCCAACTCATTTAATGATTAAGTTCTCTGAGTATCTCTTATATAAATAGTGAAGAAAAAAAATATCTAATTTAATAGATTCTTTTCTTTTTCTCCACCCATTTTACCATATCTTCTAGATAGATCTTAGATATATTTCTCTTCTTCTCCCATTTTACAATATCATCTTAGATTTGCTAAAAAATTGTTCCTAGATTTGCTGTGGCCATTTCCCGTACATTCCAGACCGAAACTTTAGTTTAGAACTCTCCTACAGAGACAACAAGTGTTGATCTAGTTCAAATTGGCTTCTCAGATGCAATGTTTCCTACTTTGGTTGACATGGACTTTTCTGTTGACTTTATTTCTAGAGCCATCAAAGATCGAAGTTGGTGAGTTTTGAACTAAAGTTTCTTGTCTGGGATGTACCGGAGATAATTTGGAAGACATAACAAATGCACTCTTATAATCACAAGAAAACGAAGATGTCATAGTAATTAACTAAACATTAAGTGATGATGAGGTAACCTATATGTTTCATGGTAATTACACACACATATATATGTCATTACCGGTTAACTATATTTTTCATGGTGGTAATAACATTTTAATAACATGCCTTAAATGACCAACAAAAATGTTGGATTATGAACGTACAATTAAGTTCATAATTAAAATTTATTTGATTTATCAACAACTGATACTTTTAATCCAGAGTCCTCAGCTCTGGTGGTAAAAGGGTTCACAGCTGTGAGTTCAGCCACCTGTGTTGGGTTCGATACTCGGGGGAAGACGTACATTTAAATTGGTCAAATGGGATAGCGCCGAAATCTCCTGGCCCATGGGAAGGGTTTGAGTTTCGGCCCGAATTACCCCACTGTTAAAAAAAAATGAGATCCAATTTTAAACTATCATTAAACATTTCAATAATAAATGTATCCTTCACTAGTACTAACATAGTACTAGATGATGTCTCGTGTTATGCATAGAATCAGTCATTTAGACATTTTTTTTGAAAACAAAATTGAATTTGCATGATTAATGATGAAAAGAAAATTTGACGGAAGAGCTAGCGGATTCAAAAAAAAAAATATTATGGAATGAGAATTAAAATAGAAGAACTAAAATATCGATTGCATTTGCATGAATATTGCATGTTTACTAAATTATCAAAATAAATATATTTAATAAAACTTTATATTTGTTATAATTTGCATCAACTTTTCCAAAATCCAAATTGTCATGTCAAAATTTTTAACATAGCAATATTGTGGTTTTATGCCACCGGAGGAAAAAAAAGGTAAATATATTATATATTTGGTCTTCACCGACACTAACGCAACACAAGTATCAAGCTCATTGCACAATATGACTAAGAAAAACAAAACTTATATAATATGCGTTAAAAAAATGTTTTTAAGTAGTTTGTTACATATATGTAGTCATGTAGATCATGAAAAAATATGTACCGGTGATTCAGCTGAACTGCCAATTGATCCGGTTTTCCACGCATAAAAACAACCAAAATTGTAAATTGATTGAAGTTTATCCATCTCTTTATTACTCATTTTTGATACAAAAATCTAAATTCATACCTAGGTTAAAAAAAATAGTCTGGGTATAAATGGGAAAAAAAAATTTAGCTACGTATTATTTAGTAAAAATAAAAATTCAAATGACAAAAAATTCAAATATTTAGTAATATACATCGATGTTTATTTAGAAGGTTTCAATAAATTCAAAGTTTATTTTGCATATTTTCTGATAACTTCGAAGTTAATTTTGATTTTTTATAATTAAGATTTATTTTGCTGGTTTACATAAAGTTCAAGGTTTATTTTGCATTTTTCGGATAGTTCGAGGTTTATTTTGGAATATTTCCCTAACAAAACTAAAAAAAAATTATTATACAAAATTTAAAATATCTTTTTAGAAAATACAAAAAATATTTATAAAATAAATTAAGAAAATTTCAATTAAATATTACTATAAAAACACAAATGTTTATTAATAAAAACATAAAACACCACTACACCTACTAAACCTAATTTACAACTATTTTTTTCTATAAAATAAAAACATATCGCCTATATGAATGTATCCACCCTACATCTTATGATTATCTCTTACTTTAAGTATCTCCAGAATAATTACTTTCATAAGGTATTGAGATATGCATGTATATACCAACAATATCATGTTCAAGTCTTTGAGTTGAAAAAAATACCTAAAAATTATAAGTATATTTTACTAATAACAAAAAAATATATTAAAAATAAAATTAAATTAGCGTATTACGCGGGTAATTAACTGGTTACTTATTGAAACACAGGTCAACATAGGTGAAAATTTTATCAAACAAAAAATTACAACTTATGTCATTGAAAATTTACTAAAGATAAAAAACTCATTAATGGTAAAAATGGAATAAATTTTAATAATCTATTTTTTAGAAAATAAACAAAAACATTAAAAAAAATTACACGTGTTAAATTAAAAAAAAATTACTAAACTAAAAAATAAAAACTCATTAAAGATAAAAAATGATAGAAAAAAATTAAATAGATAAAAACAATTATTATAAAATTAAAATAACAATAATAATAAAAAATATATTAATAAACCAAATTGAAAAATTTCAATTAAATTATACTATAAAAAGTACAAAAATATTAGATACATATGAGAAATAGTTTATAAAAAACTAACAAAATTTCAATTAAATTTTACTATAGAAAAAACGAGATATTTATATAAAAAAACAAAACAAATTCATATAAACACCAATGATTTTATTTAATATAATTAATTGAAAATATTTCAATATAATTTACTTTGTTAAAAAAGTAAATCATTATAAAAATATAATAATATTATTCCTTTATACATTGAAAAAATTTGATGACTTTAACAACTAAAAATCTATTTTTTCTCAAAATATTAAATAAATTTTAAATATTTCGTTTTTCTATGTATTGCGCATGAAACTACCTAGTTATTAAATAAATTATAATTTTTTTTTAAATTTTATAAAGCTTTTAACTTAAATTAAAGATCATAATTTTTTGTTTTCTAGCTTAAAAATTCTCAATGATAAATAAATGTTTAATAAATAGTGTATTGAAAAGTTTGTTGATAATATTTTTATTTCTATTTTTTTGTAAACCCTTTTATATATTTTATCATCAAAATAATTTAATTTTAGAAAATTACAATTTATTATAAAATCTTTTTTTGGCAAATATTTGCTGTGAAATCTATTAAATAGAAAAATAAAAAATTGTTAAGAATAATGTTTTTTTTCCTATGTTTTTCTAAATTCTTTTTCTTTAATAATTGAATAATTTTATTTTATAAAATTTGTAATTTAACTTTTACATTAAATTTTTCATTTGTCAATTTTTTTCACTTTGAAAAATATTTACCTACAAAGAGTCTTATGCAAAATTTGAACTCTGGATACACAAGTAATCTACCTAAAACCTAACCACTAGGCTATTGAAAGTAATAATCATTAAATTTAGTCATTAAATTGAGTAACTAAATTTATTATTTGTTAGTACATATTTTTAAAATAAAGAATTAAAAAATATAAATTAATAATTAATATGTTTGTGGAAGAGAAGTAGCATAATGGTGGCAATCTCTGTGCTTTTACACCGTGACTGTGGTTCAAACCCTGGCATCTTCAGTTGAGGAGAGATTAATTGATGATTAATTAGTCAGTTGAGCTGTTGACAAAAAAAAATTAATATGTTTATAAATATGAATTATTTAATTATTGTAAAATAATAATTAGAAAATAGAAAATAAAATATTTTATTTGTATATTATATTAGTTAAATATTTATTTAATTAGATCATTTATTGTCCAAATTTGAGGTTCTATAAAAATATTTCTAGAGTTTGTTATGTATAGTTATAAAAGTCTTTTATTATTATGGCTGTAACCTGTCTTTTCTTATTACACGTCTAGGCTGCACTAAAGTTTGTAGAATCTTGTAGTTCTCATTATATTTCTCTTCTTACTTTACTCTATCTAGATTTCTGGAGAAACATTTGATTTACCTAATTTTCTTTTCTTTATACTATGAAGATGAAGAAGATGCATAATTCTCGTGATACTGAATGTGATGATTGTTGTTTTAATGCTCCACCTCCATCTAGAGGTAACGGTCCTGTTTTTTTCGTTTTTAAATTCATCTTATTATAATATTATTTTGTTAGTTATATAACCATTATCTATCAACAGTACCGGCTCAACTATATTTGGGGCCCCCGGCGAAAATAAAAAATATCTCTAATATCAGATGAAAATATTTTTCATGGCCCCTTATACTATATTTTATGGATCCTATTTGTAATAATATTAATTTATTTTTGCGATGGGCTCTGGGCGGTCGCACCTCTCGCCCACCCTCCTAAGCCACCCCTGTCTATCAAGTTATTACAAATATCACTATATAAATATTGTTCCTAGTTTTGCCGCCAACATCGTCTCTCGTACAATCAGAAATAGTTGATTTGGTTCAGATGGGTTTGTCGGATGAAAAGACCTCTCGTTTAGTTGACATGGGCTTTCCCTTTGTCTTGATTTCTAGAGCAGTCAAGGAAGTTGGTGGGGCTTTTAACTGTTGCTTTTATTTACCTATGTGACATATGTTTGTTTATGAATTTAACAATAAAATGACATGAATAACTTTCTACAAGACCAAAAGCCGAGCTTTCGGATATTATCGAAATTATTCAGGACCGTCTCAATGTTTACGAAGATCTTGTTCGAAAATATAAATTAGGTCCTCGATATATATATTTTTAATTATAATTAAAAACCTATAAAATTATTATCAAACAACAACCTATTAAATTGTTATAATTTCATGTTTTTTTATTTAAACAAATCCATTCTTCTACTATATTAATATAGTTGATTTTTTTTCCAAAGTATAATTTTGCGCAAATAAGATTTCAATAACTTTAATTTTGAAAAACTATTCTTTCGAGAAGCAACATTTACCGGAATAGTTACTAAAATTCTATAACCAATAGTTTCATTTTGATTTTGTTTGACAAATTATTCAACCTATAAAAAATATTCAACTTTGATTAATAAAATACAAACACAAAAATTAAAAAATAAACCACAAAAGATTACGAATATATTATAAGTTTACGAAAATGAATTTGAAATTACCTTATATCTAATGGTTCTTTGTAAAAACATTATTGCTTTCTGAAACAAAAATTGAACTTTTGAAAAAAATGAAAGGATAGGTTGAAAAATTTTAAAGCTTTGTTACGTTTATTTTATAACTATGGTGAAATAATAAATGTAAAATTTTCGACTTAATGTCATATTCTTTTCAATCTTCATAATTTCCATTTTTTTCTTTTCCATATTTTCCCACTTTCAAAATCCATTAATAGTTTTAATACCAACTATATATATTTTCCAAAATTATCAGTAATACAAACTTAATTNATATTTTCCAAAATTATCAGTAGTACAAACTTAATTTACTTATTTAATTTGTTTCTTTCCATTTGTGGGTGATCTCAATAAATCAATAACATTTTAAATATATATATATATATATATATATATATTATTGTTAGATTTTTTATCGTAATTTTTTATATATTAAACATATTACTACAAGAAATTTTTTTAAGGGCCCCTCAAAATTATGGCCCATGTTCGACCGTCCAGTTGCTCGCCCTAAAAGACCCCCTGGAAAGTATATACAAATATTCGGTGAGTTTCTAGAGTTTATATTGATTTTAATTGTCTTGTAGTTAATCTAACTAGTTTTGCAAATTCAAGTAGACAGTTAAAACTAATAATAAAAATTCATGTGATTTTTTTTAATTTAATTAAGACAGTTTCAATATATTTATCCTCGTGTGTTTTTTTTTTGTTAAGGATAATGATGAAGCTGAATGTTCAAGGACTCAGACTTTTAATAAGTTCCTTTCAATGGGATTTGACGAGGAAAAGATCGTCAAAGCCTTAAATGAACATGGTAATTACATATATATATATATATATATATATTTTTTAAGTAAAAAATAAATCTATGACTTTTTCTTACATTTTCTTTATAATTTACAGGGGATGATAACATGGAACAAATAGCAAATGCCCTTATATCTTGTGAGGTGAGTGATGTTACACAGAGATATAATTTTTTTACATTAAAATAAATCTAAACTTTTTATTGATGATTTGTAGGATGAAATAGAGAGAATGTCAACAGAAAACAAAGATGTCACTGAATTGACTCGACATCAAGTGATGATGAGGTATATATATGTTACATGGTTGTGATAGCATATATTTATCATCACATAGGTAAATAAAAGCAACAGTTAAAACTATACCATGTAAAATATTTCATTCTACTTTTGGACTTTGATTTTTAAAACTATTAGTAAATGATTCTTAATAGATGTATACCGGAAAAAAACATTGGCTAGCTAACAATAACTATTGGTATTTCCTTCTACATTTAAGTTACTTCCCATCCATTGAAATAGAAGAACCAAAAAATTCGATTGCATAAAAAAAAATTGTGTAAGATTAGATTTTTTAAAAAAAAATTGTGTTTTAATAATTTGGAAATGTTATCTACTACTTATTAAAACACATTCCTTTTAGGAGAAAAACCAAAATATTTACTATTGAAAAACCAAAATATTTATATAAAAAATTAGGATCGAAGAAAAAAGCTCTCTAGGGCGACTACCCTACTTTCCTTTCTTGGCTTCCATCGCAAGTCTACCCTCAACTCACCGCCGTCCTCTATGGAGGGCCGGCCACCATCTCCAGGCGGTTTGCCTCCCTCCCCTCCATCCAAGTCTTGGTCATCAGTTGTTGGTACCAAAGTTTCAGCTTCAGTTACAGAATTCACTCCATCAATGGATCTCATAGATGGTAAGGTCTCAATATCCATCCCCGATGAGATATCAAAAACATCGACTCCTCTTTGGAAAAGTTACGTGATAGGCCATTTTCTAGGACCAGCTCCACATATAGGAAAGGTTCACGTGATTGTAAACAAGATCTGGAACACAGATGGGAAACCACAAATGAAGATCGATGTTAACTTCCTCAACAGTTCTGCTGCTCTTTTCAAAGTAGATGATGATTTCACCCGTTCGAAGATTTTGAAGCGTGTTTTCTGTCATATTGCGGATGTACCCGTTGTGGTGTATGAATGGAATCCGAAAAATGCACATAAGGAGATAGATCTTACCTCCATTCCAATATGGGTTGATTTCAAAGGTGTTCCTGGTCACCTCTTCTCAGTGAAAGGACTCAGCTATATTGCTAGTGTCATTGGGAAACCGATCAGGCTGCACCCGACAACAGAGAAATGCACTCGTTTGGATATGGCGAGAGTCTTGGTGGAAGTAGACCTCACAAAACCGCTCCTTCATCAGCTTTACATCCAGGAATCAACGGGGTCGGGGCATACAATACCAATCAGTTACCCCTGGGTTCCTCCTCAATGTGAAAGTTGCTCAAAATGGGGGCACCGTCAAGATAGCTGCAAGTCAGCTCATAAGGCTTCTCCTAGCAAGAAGGAGAATAATCAATCGTTTCAGTCTTCTCCCAACCAATCGACAACCGCTGTAATGGAAGTGTTTTTGCAAGACGTGAGTCACCACAACAGTACCGTTACACCATCTGCATCTGCTCCTCTTTTAGATGTCAAAAACACCAGTTCAGAACCTGATGGCATTGAGTCACCGCTACTTTCACACGAAAGCCATGTGCAGGATGAATGGCAAGTGGTACAAAGAACCCAACGTGCGAATACAACCTCTCCAACTCGCACAATCGCTTCTCAAACAAACATGCTCTCTTCTAGCTTACCGAGCTCTCCATCACGTTTTGACATCCTCGCGGACATTCGTGAGGAAGGGGAAATCAATGATGACGATGATGAGAATCTTTTGCCTCGACTTGACTCAGAGAAGGGATCAAAATTGCAGGCTAGGGGAAAGCCAAACAAGCAAATAAGGAAAAAGTTGGTCAAATCTAAAGATATAGCCTTGGCTATGACATCTTCATCTAACCTCAAGAAGGCTTCCTCACGGAAGCACTAATATATGTCTTTCTTCACATGGAACCTTCGGGGTTTTAATCAACCCCGTAAACATGCAGTTTTTCGAAGTTGGGTTCTAACTGCTAAACCTCTTTTCGGTTGCTTTCTTGAAACTCGTGTTCAGGAGGATAATTTTCAAAGAATTCTTGAATCAGTACTTCCAGGCTGGTCATATATAACAAAATATTCTCACAATAGGCTTGGCAGGATCTGGTTCTGCTGCTCTAGTGAGGTGGAAATCAAGAGTTTCTGTCTCAATGCTCAACACATCACTTGTCTAATTCTGCTGAAACACTCCAATGTCGAGCTCGTATGCTCTGGAATCTATGCATCAAATTTTATATCGGATCGCAAGCACCTATGGTCTTCTTTGTGCTCCATAAATATCTCTATTCCGCCTAATACCCCGTGGATAGTCGTGGGCGATTTTAATGAGACTCTATCCACTATGGAACATTCACGAGGAGAGGATGCACATGTATATCAGAATGGAATGTTGGACTTCCAAGAAATGGTCTCTACGTGTCATCTTCTTGATCTCGCGTACCAAGGGCCATGTTATACATGGTGGAACAACCAGAAGCACAATTTGATTGGAAAAAAATTGGACCGGGCATTGGTAAATGAAGCATGGCTTTCGAAGCCGGTTTTTGAAGCCGGCGGTGTGTCAGACCATGCTCGATGCATTGTCACTCTAATGACCCCACAATTTTCTACTCGCAAGCCATTCAAGTTCTTCACTCATTCACCATGAATCATTTCAGACCACTGTAGCTGACTCTTGGCCCTCGGAGCAGCCACTTTTCCACTCCAGACTCGCGCTTCATATGTTCCATGGACGACAAAAGCAATTGAAGCATAAGTTAAAAGCTATTAACAGAGAGAGTTATGGCGACCTACATAACCGAGTTTCATCGGCTTTTGATCATTTATGCCTCAGTCAAAGTGCTCTTCTCCACTCACCGACGGCTGCGAATCAAATGTCTGTGGTAGAAGCAACAGAAAAATGGTCGAAGCTACGTCTGATAGAGGAGAAATTCTCACGGCAAAAGTCACGAGTGCAATGGCTTCGAGAAGGAGATCACAACACCGCTTTTTTTCACTGTGTCACCCAAGCAAGAAATAATAGGAATGCCATTCGAAGCATAACCACAGAGAATGACGTGGTTCTCTCGGATCCTGCAGCAGTCAAAGATCATCTAGTTCAGCACTACCAGAATTTTATGCAAACAACCCCTTCAGATTTTGTTTGCCCTACTTCTGAAGATATATCGGATCTGATCTCGTATCGTTGTCCGGATATTATGTGTCGGCAGTTAGTGGCTGATATCACAGCAGACGAAGTCAAATCCACATTGTTTCATATGCCTACAAACAAGGCCCCTGGCCCCGATGGGTATACTATGGAGTTCTATAAAGCGGTTTGGGGAATCATGGGTAGTGATTTCTATAAAGCGGTTTGGGGAATCATGGGTAGTGATTTTACGGTGGCTATTCAATCTTTCTTCAGGTACAATTTCCTCCCGCGTGGTGTTAATGCAACGCTTTTAGCTCTTATACCTAAGAAAGAAGGTCCTTCTAAGGTATCGGATTACAGACCAATCTCTTGTTGTAATCTCCTTTACAAAGTGATCTCCAAGATTCTCGCTCAAAGACTACAACAATGCCTTCCGCAAGCAATTGCTCCGAACCAGAGCGCGTTTGTCCAAGGCAGGCTTCTACTAGAAAACGTCCTCCTTGCCACGGAGCTGGTGAAAGATTATCATAAGGCTCAGGGTCCTCCTCGTAGTGCTCTCAAACTGGATATCTCCAAAGCCTTTGACACCATCCAATGGCCATTCATACTCTCGGTTCTAAGAGCAATGCATCTTCCTGATCTTTTCATCCGCTGGATAGAAGTTTGTATATCAACGGCTTCTTTCTCTCTAGCAATAAATGGAGAAAATAATGGCTTCTTTACTAGTTCTCGTGGAATTCGACAAGGTTGTGCTCTCTCGCCGTATTTGTTTGTGATTGTCAGCAATGTTCTTTCGGGACTCTTGGATAAAGCTGCAAGTCTGGGCAGATTTGGTTACCATCCGAAATGCAACCAGGTTTGCATTACACACATTAGCTTTGCGGATGATATCATGATTTTTTTCTGATGGCTCTCCTAGATCTCTTAGAGGCATCATGTCAGTTCTTGACGATTTTAAAAGGATGTCTGGATTACGTGTAAACAACGCCAAGTCTGAACTTTTCACTTCGGGTTCTCACTCCTCCATTGCCGCGGCAGCTACTGACATTGGTATTCCTTTAGGCTCTCTACCAATCAGGTATCTCGGTCTGCCACTGACCACTCGGTCTATGCAATCTCATGATTATGCTCCTTTGATAGATAAAATCCGGTCTCGGTTGCTTGTTGGTCTGCTAAAATGCTCTCTTTTGCCTTGTCGTCTCACGTTACTAAAATCAGTCATTTACAGAATTATTAACTTCTGGTGTTCGGCTTTTGTTCTACCAAAAAAATGCTTCAATGAGATTGAGAGACTTTGTAACGCTTTCTTGTGGTCCGGGTCTCCAAATCAGCATCATAAATCCAAAGTATCTTGGGACGACGTTTGTCAACCGAAGAGTGAAGGGGGTTTGGGTATACGAAAACTTCAGGATTGTTCTCGGGTATTCGCATATCACCTTATTTGGAGGCTCTTAACCTCTAATTCATCACTGTGGGTAAATTGGGTACGGTGTCACCTTATCCGCAATCACTCTTTTTGGGACGTAACTCCATCTCAGCTGGGATCATGGGTTTGGAAAAAGTTGTTGAAACTGCGTGACTCGGCCTCAGGCTTTACCAAGGGTGTACTAGGAAACGGTGCTACACTATCCTTTTGGCTCGATAACTGGCTTCCGATGGGGTCTCTCTTTAAACTTACGGGTGAAGATGGCCCTCGCTCTTTTGGCATACCAATTGGTTCGACTGTTATGGAAGCGGTAAGGCTGGACAGCTGGGGTATACGAAGCCGTGTTCGTCAATTCACCGAGATAGCTGAGCTGGTACGAAACCATCATTTACCTTCTCTTGAAAATGGACATGAAACTTATCACTGGAGACATTCAACTGATTCGTACAAATCTTACTTCTCCTCCAAACCTACTTGGGAGCAAATAAGATTGAAGAAACCCATTGTCTCTTGGACAAAGTTGGTTTGGTATAAAGAAGCCATTCCGCGATGCAGTTTCATCTCATGGTTA
>OVAW01000855.1:0-11609 GCA_900406365.1 Heliophila coronopifolia | reverse complement strand
GTCATTTACTGCTTGGGAGACCTTGGGAGTTTGATAGGAGAACTGTACATGATGGATACCATAATACTTATTCTTTTCACGAGGATAAGAAACATATCACGTTGGCACCCTTGATACCTACTATTCTTGATATAACAAAACCTGAAAAACAAAAGAGATGTAGGAAAAGTCTTTTCATTGGACAATCACGTGTTTTGAGGAAGCTTTATGAGGCAAAGGAGGTTTTTATTCCACTAGTGGTTAAGAAGAGGGATGAAAGTACAGTGGAAGCAATGAAGAATTGGCCAATTCCAACTACACAATCGGATATGAGAAACTTCCATGGCTTTGCTTCTTCTATAAAAGATTTGTGCATAATCTCTTTACAAAAATGGCTCCAATTATTGAATACAAGGAGGATAAATTTGAGTGGAGTATGGATGCACAAAAGGTGCTTAAAGAGGAGAAACAGAAACTATGTGATGCACCTGTTCTAGCACTTCCAAATTTAAATGTTTAAAGTAGAGTGTGATACAAGCGAAACATCCAATAGCTTATTTCAACAAGATGACACATTTAATTCCTTGCCACAAGATTGATGATGCAAGTAAAGTTGTGGATGCACTCTCGAGGAGGTATGCTTTGATCTCTATTTTGGATTCTTGGATTTTGGGATTTGAGAGGATGTTGTATGATGGAGATCCAGACTTTACAAAAGTCTATAATGAGTTCAAGAAAGGAATTTCAGCTATATTCAATGTGGGGGATCTTTCTCCATATCTTGAGGATGAAGAGCTGCTGGATTTGAGAACAAATACTTTTGAACCTGAGGGGATTGAAGCAGGAGGAGCAAGTACAATAACAACAATTTCTAACGAGCAGAGTACACCAACAGCAATTCCTGACGAGCAGAGTACAATTTCAAACATGTAGATTGTTTCTTCGTTGATTTCTGCACAAGATTGCATCTAGACATGGGAATGGATGGATTCAGACTTTTAATGCATATTGGAGTACCTAGAAGACTTAAGAAGACAAGTAAAGAGACAATTTCATTTTTGGAGTAGTCACATTTAATTCTGGTGTTAGAATTGTCTCTATATTTAATGCTGGTGGTTAAAACACTTCATGCATGTTATATTTCGTTTTTCAATGTTTGGCTAGTCTTTATGGACGTTTTTAATGACATTTCCTTTGTATTTTCTCTATATAATAAGGCTAAAATTATGAATAAAAATTAGAGAATTTAAATCTTAAGAAAGTGTCTTTCTGGCATTTTCAGATATGTTTTAGATCTATATCTTTATAATTGGGTTTTGGGAGAGTCTGTGGTAGTGATTCGAGCGTCTTTATCCAGTTGTGGTGCTAGCTCAACGGGTTTCTATATCTTTACTGTTTTATGTTCTTGGTTACTTGTTCACTCAAGCTTCCGACTACACGCATCATGACCAAGCCTTGAAGGCCGAGTTTTTGTAATGTTCTAGTTTTCTTTTAATAAAGCAACTTCTCATGATATGACTTTGCCTTGCAAATGATACAAGCCATTTTTATATTTTCCCGAAATCATTTGTTTCCATCTTTATAGAGTGTCACTGTAAAGCATTCTCATTCATATTTACAACCACTTTTCTCTAGCTGACCATAAGTGATTAAATTTCTACTCATGTTGGCATATATCTAACATCCGTGAGTACTACTACAGACTGATCCGAATTCTGAATTTTCAACTTTCCAATCCCTCTCACTTCACTATATGTATTGTTTCCCATTAAAACTTTACCTCTAATTAACTCTTCAAAATCATAGAGATTCTCTTTAAAAGGTGTAATGTGAAAAGTACATCATGAGTCCAATATCCATTCTTATTGGTATCTAATAGACTCGCAGGATTGGATAATAGGTTCTTCATACCGTGTAGTCATATTTGTTGTTTCAATCTGCGTTGCCTTATCACGGTTTTGAGGAAAATTAGTTTTCCAATACCTTTCCTTTCCATAGATAAAACAACTTTTATTTGATTTTCCAAAATTTGGTTTAGCCTTTGGTTTATTAAACCTCTATCTTCTCTTTTCTTTTCCATGGCTGCTGGAATTTCTTATTTCTTTTGTGACCAACAAATAACCCTTCTGAGTGATTTCCTAACTTGCTTGATCCACCTTTCTCCAGGAGTTCAACCTCTCTAGTATATATGGCTGAGGTTACTAGACTTACTATTACTGTCTCTTTGCCATTGCCATATTTAAGGATAGATTCAATTTGATCATATTGTTCTGGTAGACTATATAAGAGCTGGAAAGTCTTGTCTTCTTCACTCCTTGGTATTTTTAAGTTCTTCATCTCATATAACAATCTCTGAAAACCGTTTAGATTGTCAGACATTCTCTTGTCACTAGACATCTTGAAGTTTGTAAACTTCCTCTTGATGCGAATCCTATTTGGTAGTGATTTCACATGATAATCTCTCTCAAGTGCTTTTCATATAAAGATGTAGGTTCATCCATTACACCTAGCAAAACATCATCACCCAAACTAGCACAAATCAAAACTTTCACTCTGCTATCTTTCTCTTTATCCTTATGATCTATCTTAAATTCTGTTTCTGCATCTTTCTTTCCAATATTCTCCGATTTAGCATTTCCTTCTTCTATGACTGATCTTAAACTCAAAAGTTCTAACTGTCTGAGAATCTTGAATTTCCATCACGGAAAATTACTTTTTCCATCAAATTTGTCTATCTCAAAACGAGCTGGTATAGGTTCCATGGCTCAAAGATTCTTAACACAGAAAACTATCCTTGCAGATTAACTACTAAACCTGAGATCTGATGATATCTTTTTGAGTTTTTAAAACTTACGTAACTTGAAAATCTTGAATTTCCATTACGAAAAATTACTTTTTCCATCAAATTTGTCTATCTAAAACCAGCTGATATAGGTTCCATGACTCAAAGATTCTTAACATACAAAACTATCCTTGCAGATTAACCACTGAACCTGAGATCTGATGATATCTTTTTGAGTTTTTTAAACTTACATAACAACTTCTTCTTTTCAGGTACCCTGAAAGTTCGACGACAAAACAACGATCACTGCATAACTCTTTCCTCCACTGCTGCACCTAAAACTTGGCGCTCTGATACCAATTAAAAGGAAATTTTAAATTTGTTTTGATGTTGTTTGAGCTTAAGAACACAAAGGAATTTGTACGAGTTCCCTCAATGAAGGTACATCTCAGTGTGGTTCTTTGATTCCATTAATCCACTAGATATCTTTAGACTTACAAGAGTATAGAATACAACAATTCAATCCCTTACTATTTATATCTCTCTTATGGACTATCTTCAGGAAGCACTATTCATTTTTGTAGATTTTGGATTCTCTTCTTGATCTCTCTCACGAAGAAGAAGAAGAAAGTCTCGGTCGTTATAACAACACCTAATCCTTATAATCTTTAAAGTGTTGTCATTTATCACTTTTATTTAGCAGTTTAAGATTCAACTCTTAGACGAATTGGTCTTTTGGCATATATCAAGCCCAATGACACTAGACTCAAAATGATTTGTGACAAAACTTCAGTTTCTTTATTAAAAAAAATTGCACTCATTAAAAAAAATTATGGATACGTCCAGAAAAACACTTAGCTTAGAGATAGGAGAAGCACGTATCCCATTTTATCAAAATTTTATATTATACATTTACTATGAAATTGATTTGTTTCAATTGCCAGTGCATTACTAATCTTTAATCACAAGTGCCGGCTTTGATGTCCCACCCTACCATATTTTGTTTTCTTTTATTTGATTACCTTCTTTGTTCCTTTTTTTTCTCCGTTTCATTTTTTTACTTTCTTTTCAATTTTTTTTTCTTTTTTTCACTTTTTTTAATGTTTTTCTAATGGTTGAAAAAAACAATTATGATGCTATTATGTTTGATTCTTTGTTGGATTGGTTAAAGCCATTTGTATTAGCGGATAAACCGCAAACACTAAGATATAAATAAATTATTTTTTTATGGTTAAAAATAAAATACCCTTTTTTTTTCCTTTTCCAATATATATATTAAATTAGATAGATTAAATTTCCACAATTATAAAAAAAAATATTTTCTCTTTTCTGTGTTTTTTTTTTTTTTAATGTTATAGCGGATTTACTTTTTCATGAAGTTTGTGTTTAAAGCCAAAGAAAGGAAGAAAAAAGCTAAAGATTTAGATCTTTTAAAGAACTTAAGTTTTGTTTCACCGTTTGTTGAAAACCAAGAAGCTTAACGTCCACGTAACCATCATTGCATAGCATTTTTAAGTACTGGCGAGGATGAGTAGGATAGAGCATGAAGCCTAGAACGAATCGTTCGATCGATTAGTCGATATATGTCGTAGACTGTGTTCCCGGAGTTACCATGCCTCATATCATTATGCTCCTTCCAAATACTTGCAATAGTTACTTGGAGAGCTATGCGGAGTATAACGAAATGATCATAGCCAAAATTACAGTTTTGCAGGCTGTTAATGGAGATCGTCCTATCTGGGTTTATGCGTCTTCCCAACAGCGGTCCACTGACTTCTACCCATAGTGTGTAGGTATAAGGACAAGCAAAAAAAAGATGATCTCTTGTCTCAAATCTTTCTCCAGATAGAACGCAAGGTTGTGTGATACCCCATGCGTGCATCCTGTCCCCCGTTGATAACCTGTTTTGGAAAGTTAACCAAGTGATAAAGCTGCATCTGGGAATACCTCGAGGAACCAAACCAATTTCGCCCAAGCCACTGGACTTTGGCATGAACGAATATGATCCCAGGTACATCGAGAGGAGAAATGGGGCTTGAAAATGTCGCAACCATGATGCAATATATAAACATCATGTCCACTGTCATTGGCAGGAGGTTGTTGACTTCTTATGCACTGTATGATCGCTCCAAACTGTCTTGCTCGACTACGAATTCTCCAACCAGAACCTGAATAAGCTTCTGCAATTGTAGCGCGTAACGGTATCCCTAGAGCACTTGGGCCATGTGGTCCTGTAAACGGATTAAAGGTTCTTGTGGTAGCCAATTGTCAAACCAGAATGAGAGCATTTTCCCCTTCTTTCTTTTGTGTCTTCTTCTTTCTTTTTTTTTTTTATTTTTGTTAAGCCTTCCTCTTTCTTCAAGTTATATTTTATCTCTGTATATCTTATCTTGTTTTGGTTGTGTTCGTTTACGCGTCTGGATGTAGCATCCAGATGCTGCATCTAGACGCATAATTTGGACGCAGCATCCAGCTGCAGTTCGTTTGTGCATTTGGATGCTGCATCCAGATTCTGCATCTGGATGCAACTATGTTCGTTTGTGCCTTTGGCTTCTGCATTTAGATGCACTTCACAACAAAATTACAAAAAAAATACATGTTTATATAAATAACATTTATTGTCATTTTTAATTATATATAACCCTATTTAATCTTAAAATAATATCAAATCATAATTTATTTTCACTTTAGATAAATATAGTATTTTTATAACTAAATAATAAATTTTAACCAATTAGATTATTTAATTTAAAATTAAAATTAAAATACAATACAATATCTTGTATTTATTTTAATTATATACAACAAATAAATTATGCAAAAATAAGTTTTAATTTTTAAATTATTATTTTAAAAAATAATAAACATTATAATGCTTTAGATTATTTTTCTTCTATAAATACAATAAATAATTAATATGTTATAATAAATATAAAAATTAATTATCACTATGACTAAAAGAAAAACTAATGATAATATTGAAACTATAAAAACAATATATTGAAATAAGAAATCTCAATTGTAGTTTTCCAAAAAAAAAAAATCTCGAAAAACCCGCTTAAAATAGTTTCCCGTAAAACCACAAAAAAAAATAATTTTTCGCCAAAACCGCAAAAAAAAAAAAAATTCCGCTAAAATCGCAAAAATGTCATTTCCCCCAAAACAGCAAAAATGTTATTTCCCGCCAAACCGCAAAAAAAAAGTAATTTCCTGCCAAAATCGCAAAAATGTCATTTCCCGCCAAAACCCCAAAAATGTCATTCCGCCAAAACCCCAAAAATTTCATTTCCCGCCAAAACCGCAAAAATTTCATTTCCCACCAAAAACGAAAAAATGTCATTTCCCGCCAAAGCTGCAAAAATGTCATTCCCACCAAACCGCAAAAAAAAAAAAATTCCCACCGAAACCGCAAAAAAAAAATAATTTCCCGCCGAAACTGCAAAAATTCCATTTCCCGCTAAAACCGAATAACAAAAATTTCCCGCTAAAACCACAAAAAAATTCATTTTCCGCCAAAACCGTAAAAAATGTTATTTCCGGCCAAAACCGCACAAAAAAATAGATTTTCAATTTTTTTCTTTTATGGTTTTATATTATAAATTTAAAATTTAAAACTTTTAAGTTTTTAAATTTTAAATTTTAAGGTTTTCTATAATATTAAAGTTTTTCAATTTTTAAAATTTTAAAATTTTAAATTATAATTTTAAGGTATTGTTTTAAATTATTGGATTTTTAAACTTTTAAAATTTAAAAAGTTCAAATTATTACATTTTAAAATTTTATAATTTATAAGTTTTTATTTTTAAACTTTATGTGTTTAAAGAATAATATTTAAAAAAAAATTATATTTTTATATTTAGGATAATTTGTAATTATAGATTTTAATATTATATAAACTAAGGATATTTTAGTCTTTTTGGATTTGAGACGCGTTTGGTGCATCCAGACGCGTTTTCAGAAGGCGTCTAAAATTTCTGGAAATTCTGGATGCATTTGACAAACGCGTCTAGACGCAGCATCTAGACGCGCCTTTAAATGGCAGTTAAACGAACAGCATCCAGCATTATTCGTCTAGACCCGCAAACGAACAACCCATTTATATCATCACAATCTTATAATTTTATAAGCATAATAATTACGTAAGTTAATTAAAATTTTGTTA
This sequence comes from Heliophila coronopifolia, assembly GCA_900406365.1. NCBI lineage: Eukaryota > Viridiplantae > Streptophyta > Magnoliopsida > Brassicales > Brassicaceae > Heliophila > Heliophila coronopifolia. The sequence continues at coordinate 4,686 of OVAW01000855.1, read as the reverse complement.
AGAATCTTTATTATTTATTTTATTTGATTAGTTTTTTGTTTCTAAAACCGTTTTCAAAATTTGTAATATATTAATGTAATTATTCTTTTTCTAGATACCAAATGGAAAAATATTATAAGATTCGGCCATGTTCTTTTGTGCGTATGGATGTAGCATCTAGCTACATCCAGACGCTGTATCTAGACGCAAAATCTGGACGCAGCATCCAGTTGCAGTTTGTTTGTGCGTTTGGATGCTGCATCCAGATTTTGCATTTGGATGCAACTACGTTTGTTTGTGCGTTTGGCTTCTTCATCTAGACGCACTTCTCAACAAAATTACTAAAAATGAAATGTTTATATAAATAACATTTATTGACATTAATAATTATGTATAACTCAATTTAATCTTAAAATAATATCAAATCATNTTGTCATTTTTAATTATATATAACTCTATTTAATCTTAAAATAATATCAAATCATAATTTATTTTCACTTTAGATATATATAATTTTTTTATAATTAAATAATAAATTTTAAACAATTAGATTATTTAATTTCAAATTAAAATACAATACAATATATTGTATTTATATTAATTATATACAACAAATAAATTATGCAATAATCAATTTTAATTTTAAATTATTATTTTAGTAAAACAATAATAAACATTATAATACTTTAGATTATTTTTCTTCTCTAAACACAATAAATATTTAATATGTTATAATAAAAATAAAAATTAATTAACCAAAAGAAAAATTAACGATAATATTATAACCATAAAAACTATATACTGAAATATGAAATGTTAAATGTAGTTTCCCGCAAAAAAATAAAAAAAAATAAATATCTCGAAAAACCACTAAAAATGGTTTTCTGTAAAACCGCAAAAATTAATTTTCCGCCAAAACCACAAAATGTAATTTCTCGCTAAAACCGAAAAAAGGAATTTCCGCCAAAACCGCAAAAATGCCATTTCCACCAAAACCGCAAAAAGTAATTTCCCACTAAAACCGCAAAAATATCATTTCCCGCAAAAACCGCAAAAATGTAATTTCCCGCCTGAACTAGAAAAATAATTTCCGCCAAAACCGCAAAAATGTAATTTCCCGCCAAAACCGCAAAAATGTCATTTCCCGCCAAAACCGCAAAAATGTCATTTCCCTCCAAAACCGCAAAAATATCATTTCCTGCAAAAACCGCAAAAATGTCATTTCCCGCCAATACCACAAAAAAAATATAATTTCCGGCCAAAAAATCCGCAAAAAAATGTCATTCCCCCCCCCNCCCCCCCCCCCCCCAAACCGCAAAAATGTCATTTCCGCCAAAACCGCAAAAAATTGTCATTTGCCGCCAAAATCGAAAATATCACTTCTCGCCAAAACCGCAAAAAAAGTAATTTCCCGCCAAAACCGCAAAAATATCATTTCCCGCAACAATCGCAAAAATGTAATTTCCCGCCATAAGTGGAAAAAATAATTTCCCGCCAAAACCGCAAAAATGTCATTTCCCGCCAAAACCGCAAAATATAATTTCCGCCCAAAACCGGAAAAATGTCATTTCTCCCAAAATTTTAAAAATTTTAAATTATAATTTTACGTTGTTGTTTTAAGTTATTGGATTTTAAAATTTTAAAATTCTAAAATTATTACATTATATAATTTTATAATTTATAAATTTTTATTTTTAAACTTTAGGTATTTAAAGAATAACATTAAAATGTTTTTTAAATTGTTATATTTATGATAATTTTATAATTATAGATTTTAATATTCTATAAACTAAGGGTATTTTAGTCTTTTTGGATTAGAGACGCGTTTGGTGCATCCAGACGCGTTTTTAAAACGCGTAAACGCGTCTAGAATTTCTAGAAATTCTAGATGCATTTGACAAACGCGTCTAGACGCAGCATCTAGACGCGCCGTTAAATAACAAGTAAACAAACAGCATCCAGCATCTACGTCTGGATGCTGCGTCTAGACGCGTAAAAGAACAGCCCTTAAGAAATTGAGTCTAACATCCGAATAATTTTGTAAAACTTTTTAATACTTTTTGTCAAATCCTTCTTTATCTTTAATTTTTATTTTATTATAAAGCTTTTCTATTTTTTCAGTATTATTTTATTGTGACTTAACTATAACTAATGTGCCCGGACTAAATTTACTCCCAGATACGCCCATGTCGTTTCCACATACTCTATGTTTGTGTCCATCCCCGTGTAGCCACTTTTATTTTCATAGAATTTTAGGAATTCTTTTTTCAAACAAAACATAGAATTCAACCAAAGAATTTAAACTAAAAAAATTCCCCTTTTTTTTGATTTGCAATTGATTGCATTTCAGAACAAGAATAACGTACATTAAGCATGTCTAAATCCACATCTAATCTTTGAAATATCAAAATATCTAGAAAACGGAGAATATATACAGAAAATAACAAGATAACAGAAACCAACCTAAAATCAATGTAAGAAAAAAAAATGACAGCGAAATCTAAAACCATTGCAAGAATATCAATGAAAAATTAGTAGTCAACGAAAACTAATGCTATTTATTCGGTGTTCTAAAATAACAAGAAATTAATAAACAAAAAAAAAACTTCTTTTATCCTTATAATTATTTTAGGAATCTCTTTTCCGGTTGATGCTTTGGTTTCCTTCGCCGTCCCCTCGAAGGACGACGACGGACCTGGCTTTGTTTCCATCGACAGACTAATTTTCATTCTCTCTATTTCCCTTCCTTTTTCAGATATAATTTTGTCAAAAAAAAAACAAATGTCTTTTCTAGCGCCTTGCCAAATTTTGGAGCTGAATATTATCTCGGCCCAAGATTTGGCGCCAGTGGCACGGTGTATGAAGACATATGCAATCGCTTGGATTGACCCAGAGCATAAAATGATGTCTAGGGTCGATAATACGGGTGGAACAAGCCCTACATGGAACGATAAATTTGTATTCCGTCTCGATGATGAATCATTCTACGAGGAGACATCAATAATGGTTATAGAGATCTATGCATTACATTGGTTCAAAGACATTCACGTTGGAACCGTACAGACATTGATCAGCGACCTTGTCGACCCATCTTCTGCAATGAGATTCGTTACCTTAGAGGTTCTTCGTGCTTCAGGCCGCCCTCACGGCCTCCTAAACATCGCGGTAGGGCTCATGGATAACTCAGGCCAAAGCATGCCTCTTTTGTATGAGGAAGATTTGTTGTTTCACAAAAAAAACATATCTTCGAAACCTGTAGGGCTTCGACGGTCTAAAAGCGATACAAGCTCAATGGTGGAATCACCAAGGACGGTATCAAAAATCCGTACGGATTCTACTAAAGGGACAGGTTTTAAAAAAGATGATTTTTCATCAGAGTCTGAGTCTCAGATGGTTGTGTATGAGCCAAATACATTTTTGAAGAAAACAAAACATATTGTGCATGGGACACCGGTGAGGCCAAGGAAAACAAATGAATATACCCCGAAACGGAACAATATTGAATACGGAACACCAATGAGATCAAAACCGGTCGTGATTACAGAGTCTGAATTGGGTCCTTCAGCATCAGTTGTAGCAGCTCAAATTGCAAAGGAAAAGGCTTTGACAGGGAAAGATGCAGAGAGTACTGTAATAAGTGTAGGCGAACGAAGTGTTGAGGGTCTTCGTTCTAAGCTAGAAAGATGGCAAGCAAACTTACCAGTGGTTGTAGACGTTGGTTCAAGTTATCAACCAAGTTCTGACTACAAAACAAGCACTAACTTCAACCATAAATCAAGTTACAAGCCCAATGAAACAGTCCCACGAAATCAACAAATGATTGTAGTAGCTCCTATACAAAAGCAAGGTGGGAAGAAAGAGAAAGGAGGAGATAATGGATTGTTTTCTTGTTTTGGTAAAATTTGTGGCGTCGAGTGTTCTATTGTTTGTGGTGGTTCGGGTGGGCAAAAAGCATCCAACAAAAGGAAGAAAACGAAATGAAAAAAAAAAAACAACAACAACTGAAAACCCTATTTCTTTGAATTGTAATCGATTGTTTGTATTTTTCAAGGTTGTCGATTTTGCTTACTCAATAATCAAATTTGTAATAGTAAGACAGGGACAATGGTATATTATCTTATTATTTTTTTTTTATAGTAAAAATGATTTAACGTTATGTTATTAATCAAAATAGGCTTAAGGACACAATTTTTTAGTTTTTTTTTTTTGTTTAAGATTTTTGGATAGGGTTTCAGATTTTTCTTTCTCGTTTGATGTTAGTTCAGATTTGAGTTTTTTTAATTTAAAATTCATTCGGTTTTCGAGTATTTTTTAGTCAACTTTTTTTAAATACTTTTTTTCGTTTTTGTACTATAAATAATATTTTGTTTAAATTTTAATTGTATATCCAAGTAATAAATTTTAAATATTTTATTTTTAACAATAAAAATGAATTTTAGGTTAAATTTAAAAAAAAATCAAACTAAAAACTTAAATAGATCTAATGAGTACCATGAGTTTATGACAAAAAAACTCATTTTTAAATGGATTTATGAATTATTTTTTTCGACCAAAAAAATTGGATTTATGAGAAAAACTCACTTTATTTATTTTTATTATAAATAGCTTTTGTACCACATTTTATTTTAAATATTATATGACAAAAAAACAGTTTCTAATGGGTACCCCATCTACTATATATTAAAAGGGAAAATTTTTACAAAAGAA
>OVAW01000854.1:0-11615 GCA_900406365.1 Heliophila coronopifolia | reverse complement strand
AGGCGAATGTTTCGTCTCGCTCTACTCAGGGCCAGCCCTGGGTGTGAAGGAGGGTGTGAAGGAGGGCGAGTAAGGGGCGAATAGGAGGAGTGAGGATGAGATGCTCTCACCCTACTCATTTTCCCATACTCATTTCTCACAGGCCTATCTCCCTATCTATCTCCCTCCTCTCCTACACCCTCATGGGGAGGGGTGGTGGGTGGAGGGTGAGAAGGGGGATGGGGAGAGAAGGTGAGAAGGGGGAGAAAGGCGTGGAGGGGGAGAGGAGTGAGACGGGGAGGGAGTGTGGGGCAGGAAGCAAGAAACGAAATGGGAAAAGTATGCGAGAAAGAAAGAGTTTCAATTTTTTTTTTGTCAAAAAAAAAAACCCCCGATTTTGAATATATTTTCAATATTCATCACTTTTTTATGCCGGGATGTAAATGAGGAGTAATTCCGGATGTATATTGTTTATTAGGGTCAAAACGAAGTAAAACAAAATTAAAGGTACAAAACATTATAATATAAGCTGTAAATAAAAAACATTATAACAACTGGCCTTTTCTGTAAAAATCCAAAAACTTGATNAACTGGCCTTTTCTGTAAAAATCCAAAAACTTGATAAAACTGTAAATAACTTCCCCACTCTCAACATTTGCATTGGTTCACAAAAATCGTTACCTTTATCTATTTCTATATTAAAAGGGAAAATTTTTACAAAATAAACCTTTGTTTTGTAATAAATTACTACATGTGCCATTACAAAACTAATATTATTAGAGGGCTAATTTGGTAATTAACCAATATATAGATTTGAAAAAAAAAATATTATTTAATATATAGCAAAGTCCAAAACGGTTGCTACAATTTATAAAAACACACTATACGTCATTTTTTCTTCTCTCGCACCTGTTCAAGAACTTACAAACCAAAATTCGATTAATCTTTTCACTTCCGAATCGCTTCACACTTCTCGCTTCACACTTCACACTTCCGAACTCATACTGTTTCGTACATAGTATAGACAACCAGGCTCAATTTTTATGGAGAATAAGAGAGTATCTTCCATTTTATCCATTCATATTCAAAAAAAAAAACATAAACTATTTCAGTTTCTTTTTTCCCGATTCTCTCCTAATACAAAAATTTGAAGAAACAAAATTCACAAATACAATCTATCTCACATAAACATATAATTACTTTAAATCTAATATTATTTTGTTTCATTATTCAATAAGATAATAGATCATTTTAATTTTTTTATAATAGAAATGTGATTATTTATATTTTTAAAATCAATTAATCCCGCGCTTGGCGCGGGTTATCATCTAGTTCTTTAATATTTATAAATTTACAAACAATCCAACTATCCAATCCTCACTTAACATCAAAATCAGAAGAAAAAAAACAAATTTTTGTGTTTGAAAATAATGAGAAGAATGATTCCAACATCATTTTCAAGTAAATTTCAAGGAGTTTTAAACACAAACGCATTAAGATCTTACGTCTCCGAATTTATCTCCACTTTCTTCTTTGTCCTCACAGCCGTTGGATCCATCATGGCTTCAAGTAAATTCGAAATATTTCTTATTATAAAATCTCTCAAAGTTTTGATTTTTTTTTATTAAGATGAAATCTTTTATTAGGGAAATTGATGGCGGGTGATGTAACGGGTCCGTTTAGTGTGTTACTACCGGCGATTGCGAATGCGTTTGCGTTATCTTCTTCTGTTTTTATCTCTTGGAATGTTTCTGGTGGTCATGTGAATCCGGCGGTAACGTTTGCTATGGCGGTTGTGGGAAGAATTAGTGTTCCAACCGCTATGTTTTATTGGTCTTCTCAAATGATTGCTTCTATTATGGCTTGCCTTGTTCTTAAAGTCACCGTTGTTGAACAGGTAAGTAACTATTGTGTTCCATAAATTTAATTAGTGATCGATCCAGAATTTTATTTAGTTCTGGACACATTTTTATAGTGAATTTATCAAACAAAAATAGTAATATACACATTTAGTTGAATTGATCTCATCTACTCAAATTCGGTCCTGACATTATGATGGCCCAAAGTAAAAAAAAAACAAAATATATATAGTTTTTAAAAATGTGAACTTAAAATTTTGGGGCCAAAATTAAAATCTTACAAAAAATTTGGGATCTGCTTCCAAAAACTTCGATCAAAATTATAAAATTAAATTGTTGACCAAAAAAAAAAAATTATACATTTAAATTTGGAGGCCGAAATCTACTCATTATATTTAGACAAACACATACTAAATTTTTGGATTTTTTTTTTTATTATTATTTGGATTTTATAGTTTTTATTTGGAGCTTCGTTGATTGACAAAAAAAATTTTTGGAACTTGGACTTATTATAATAAATTTATAATCAATAGTATTTATGGATTTATTTAAAAATATAATTAATTTCATTTGCTTAATTACTTTTCTACGTCTGAAGTGTGTTTATATATCTTTGTTTGGACTTTCATCAGCATGTTCCGATCTATATGATCGCCGGAGAGATGACCGGATTTGGAGCATCAGTTCTCGAAGGTGTTTTAGCTTTTGTCCTAGTATACACCGTTTTCACAGCTAACGACCCTAGACACGGTTTACCTTCAGGCGTGGGACCTATATTTATTGGGTTTGTTGCTGGTGCAAATGTTCTAGCCGCTGGTCCGTTTTCTGGTGGTTCGATGAACCCGGCGTGTGCCTTTGGATCAGCAATGATGTATGGAAGTTTTAAGAATCAAGCAGTATATTGGGTAGGACCTTTGATTGGAGGAGCTATTGCTGCATTAGTTTATGAAAATGTTGTGGTTGTGGTGGAAGATGAACGTGGTTCACCTACCGGAGATCTCACTGTAGTGTAGTAAGATAAATGTTGAATTGTTGTCTGTATTTTTCAGTTTCTGAAATGTTGGTGTGGTTTGAAACAAGATTGAATTTGTGTGTGTAAGTGTGTTCGGTTAAGTTATTTTAGTATATGGTGTATCAAGTCTCCTTAGGACAGTAACAAAGTAGAGTAAATATTCTGATTGTATCTAGGGGTGGATCTAAGTCTCACTGTTTTCTTTGTTCGGTGCTTGTAGAGCTGTCTACGGGCGGGTTATGGGTGCAATATTTTTGCCTGCGGGATTTTATGGGCTATTAAATTTAGTCAATGGGCGGCCGCAGGCTTTTGCGGTCGGTCATGGGTGGCCCGCGGGTTAGCTCGCTTATAAATTATTTTTTGTTTAATTTTTTGTTTATAACCTAAAAAAAAAATACATTGTCCAATTAAAATACATGGTCTAATTTAAAAATTTATATAAAAACACATGTATTTTGTTAAAAATAATTTGTAATTTGTATGTTGAAATGATATTTGTGTATTTATTTAAAAAATATCAAGTTTTTACAACAAAAATTACAAATAAAAAAAATAACAAGAAAAAAAATAAAAAAAAAAGTATTTGAACTAGCCCACGGGCGACCCGCAGACACCCGCTTGCCCGCTACGGACGGGCTTGGGCGCAAAGAATTTACCCCGCTAGCCCGCTTGGGCTAGTATTCGTAGAAATTTTTTCTATATGGGCATACAATAATTTAACAATAGCATATAGGACATTGGGTACATATTTTCATTAAAAAAATAAATGATATAATTATATTATAGACACATATTGAAAGACTTCAAAACTAAATGCGGACTGGACTAGCGGGGAACTTCAAAGCTATGGGATGAGTCAAAATCGGTTGGGTTGGGAGATGGGCTACCGCAAATAAAAGACCAAAAGCCATATGAGTGAATGACTATCTTGGCCTAAACTTCTGTGTCTATGACTGTCCCGTCACGGTGCAGCTTGGGAGTACCCCACAGACAGCCAACCCATTTGACACATCTAACAATACCACTGAATAGATTGATATTTAAAGAAGTACCACAATCTTGAAGAACTTAGTTTCTCTGTACATTGAACGTTACAAATTTGTTCATGGAGCTAACAACGATTCGATACTGATTCAAGCTCAATAACCAAGAACTATAGGATGCAACATACATAAGGCAGAAGATAGATAGATATGGTGGTATTCATAACTCTATGTCTTAAATCTTCAGCCGCTGAAGGTTTGGACAATAGTGTTGTGCCATGGATCAGATAAGTGCTGCAAAAGATTCTCAAATGGTCCTTTTCCGGTCACATTGTGTTGAATCACAAACCCTAAAAATGCCAACATAGCCAACCTCCCTGCAACAACAAAAAGGTCTTTTAAGTCTTAAAACTATGTTTCTTGTGTAACAATATAACGGATTATCTCTTTCCAGGGTTTACCGTTAGCGAGCTCCTTCTCCTTGGCCTCAGTCGTGGGAGCGAAGTTAAGCGGGTTAAAGATTCCGCCGGGGTAACCAACTTCATTTGGAGGTAAGCTGTATTGCTTAAAGATAGGGTCTTGGTTCACACTTCCTGGGTTCTTGATGTCTTGCCACCTTCTGATCTCAACGTAATGAAACAATATGAATTCAATTACGAACAATGTCGATGATGAAGCGAAATACTGCTCTTTTCCGGCGTCGTACCATTCGGGAANTTCCGGCGTCGTACCATTCTGGAACGTTTATGATTCCTAACCAACAGTTTTGACTGTGTTAAGTTTTTGAGGAATACTACAAATTGGTTGGGACGTAATGGTTAGGTCATGTAGATGGTGACTCACCGATCTTTGTGAAAACTTCTGGTAAAAGCATCCCTNACGTTTATGATTCCTAACCAACAGTTTTGACTGTGTTAAGTTCTTGAGAAATATTGGAAATTGGTTAAGACCTAACTGTGTTAGGTCATGTTATCATGTAGATGGTGACTCACCGATCTTTGTGAAAACTTCCGGTAAAAGCATCCCAGCGACGCCGAGCATTGCCCACCGTCCGTTGACTAGCTCTGCCTGGACGAACCATTTCAAGTTTTCTGGATCCTCTGCTAGTCCCAATGGGTCAAATCCATTGTCACCGGCAAGACTACAATAAGCAAAAGAGTGATAATTAGCTAAACCGATACCGGACAGAACTGGTTTAAATTAAACCCAACCAAATCGATTATTCAATGTGTCCGGGTTATTTTAAATATAACATAACCCAATTTACCTATCAAAGTCGATTATGCAATTGGTCCGGTTTTGTGAAACCGAAATTGAATGTACTTTGTATAATTACCTGCCGTTAAGATAACCGGGCGACGCCAAACCGGGTAACCACTCTCCTTTCTTAGCTTCAACCTTGAACGACGACGTTTTCGTGGATGAGCCAATCGATTTAAACGATAATCCGCGGTTCAACCTACCGGAAGAACCGGTTAGGAATCTTGGCTTCGAAGAACATGGCTTGAAAGTAGCAGCCAAGGCTTGAGTAGTGACCGTAGCCATTTTCCCTAGACTGGATCCGACCCGAGAACCCGGTACTGGAAGAGAATGGATTGTGTATCAAATGAGATAGAAAGATGTGTATGAAGATGATCGTGAAGAAATAGACTTGCGGGGGTTATAAGTTTGTGGCTGTGGTTTATTGGCTGAGTATCCACCGTTAGATATGATGACGTGGCTGATTGAACGGATGAGATGAGTTGTAAGAGATATCATGGCTTATCGGTTTATCTTGCAGCGTATCTGGGAGAATTTTTATGTTCAGTTAGATTGGTCGGAATAAGATAGTGTGGGGGTCCAATGTAATCACACGTGTCAATGGTTGGAGGAAGGACGCTGTAGTGTAATAAAAAATCCAAGTTCGATATTCTTCATTATCTAAATTGGGGGATTTTTTTTTTTTTTTCTAATATAAATAGGGAAATATATTAAGTTTTTTTTTTGTCAAAGTGGAAAATAGATAAAGTATATGTGCAATTTTTGTTACATATTTCTATTGCATCTCCTAAAAAAGGAATGCTTGATGTCAACTCTTAAAATTTCTCATCAAAAGACAGATAAATTTAATAACTATTTAAATATATATTTATATATTGATAACCGAAATACAAAAATTAAGCTGAATCCAACCAAAATTTCGGGTTGGATATCTTGAGCAGATTTTTTGTTAAAGTTCAGTCCATTAGACCCAAAACTCAATATTATTCTTGATTTTTATAAATAAGCTTTTCGTTTTTCATTTTATTTATTGGCATGGACGGACTGACGGAGACCAAAAATTAGTCTGCGGCAAAAACTCAGTTTGGTGTCAAACGGTTAGAGTCCAATCGGCTCGCAATTTTGTAAACAAATATGTGGACAATTTATATAAATTTCAATCGGATCGGCTATCCAAAATTATACTATTTTGTAAATAATTAAATAAATGACATTTTAGTTTTTTTTTTATCAAATGTATTGTTTTTTTCAATTTTAACGTGTCAAATAATCGTTAGATAATCATTATGAAGAAACTCTGGTAGCGACTACTATTCCTTTGTATAGTCATGTTCTTGTGTAAGCAAGTTTGTTAAAGTACTTTTTTTTTTTTTTTACCATAGAACAACTGGTTTACTTAGTTTCCCCCACTGGAGACAACCAGGGTTCGAACCCCCGACCTGGCGTCAAAGCAACAGAGGTGGTACCATTAGACCACTTGATCTTCGACGTTTGTTAAAGTACTTTAAAAACGAAAAGTTTGTTAAAGTACTTTAAAAACGAAAAGTTTGTTAAAAGTAAATAAACAAAAATATACTAGAAACGTCATAAATTAGTCACTAATATAACTAATTTAATTATTAAATATACTACAACTAATTAAAACTCTTATCTATAAGTTTCATAAACTCAACAATATCAATTTTCCCATCTCTATTCTCATCAAAAACCCTAATCATCTTGCTACACTCCATCTTCGTACACTTATCATAACCTAACAAAGACAACACATGTTTCAACTCATCTTCATCTATAAACCCATCTTCATTCTCATCAAATAACCTAAAAGCCTCCTTCACTATCTTCATCCCCATCATCTCACTCTTTTCAAGAAAGTCCTCTTCTTCTTCATCACTTTCTTCTATCAAATGCTCGAAAAAAGCTTCGGAATCATCGATTATCGCCTTGACTTCTTCCATCGATGTCTTTTTATCCACTCGGGCAAAGAGTTTTGGAAGTTTGATCATGTCTTGCTTCTTGTTGAAGATAATGTAGGTTTTTGAGAAGAAGAGATGGAGATTATAAGGAAAAGATGAAGAGAAGTATTGAATTAGCATCATGAGATTGAGAATGAACAAGAAGATGACAATAGCAAGGAGGGAGATCGGACTAAGAACATATGAAGTATCCATGTTAATTTAAGTTTATGTTTGTGTAATACATAAACGAAGTATTTTTAGTCTTAGGTTGAATAATATGTGAGTTGAGTTGGTCCAATTTTATAAGAGGTGTTAACTTCTAGTTAAGTACACTTTTTTAATTAAGAAGACCAAAACATATCTTACTCAGAAAGTCTTTTGAAAAGAGTCTTCATGGAAATTGTTGAGAAGCTACCAAAATTAATGAGAAGAGACAGAAAAGGTAATTTTAAAATAAGACTTTAAAATTCATTGCAATTTCATTAAAATTAGTGATATTTTTTATATAATTTTATAATAACATAGGAAAAAATTAATAAAAAAGAAATTCCATTTAATCAATTTTTTTGTTAAAATTATCACAGTAACAGAAATATTGTAATAATTAATAATTAACTATATAAGCATTATTCTACCTAATTAAGAACATTGAAACTTCAGAAATTAAAATAGAGTTGAAAATTGAGTGAAAGCATCTTTCATCATCTTGGATTCCAAATCATGGAAATTTCCATGCAATTTCCTAGTAACGTTTTATTTATTTTAATATAATGTAGCTTTCACCGACCCTAGCTATAAGCCGATCTTATATGTTGAATTTTGAGATTCTTCTAGGTTATTCAGTCCAAACCCATTACTTTTTGGGTTACAAAAACATATTTATAATAGAAGTTTTGTTTGGAATATTTTAACAATTTTTGGAAAACCTTTAAAAAGGTATTCACATTGTATCTTTGGGTATCCTCTAAAATACAAACTCGTTTAGAAAATTAAATTCATGAAACGTTGATGCACATTATCGTTACGAATTTATATAAATTAGAAGTTTTTCGCATTGTGTATGGTCTGGAGATAATATTTTTTACTGAAATATAATATTTGTTTTCAAATAAAATAACCAAGTGTGGAAATTTTTAGATCAAAATATAAGTTTTCTTTAAGAAAAAAAATGTAAAATTATCGTATATGAAGGCCAAAAGTAAAATTCATAGTTCTTAAAAACGAAGCATGGCTTGATTTGTATATTAATATATCTTAATCTTGGTATAAAATAATTAGTATGAGTAATTAAACAACGCGAATATAAAAATGAACATCTTTCAACATAAGAGCCCGTATGCTTCGATGGGCCTAAGAGATTAAGAAATGGATATCTTTTGATTTTCGTGGTCGAGTTAAATTCACAATTTTGATGAAACCCGGCCCGAAGTATCTTCAATCTCACAATTTAGGGGCATCATGTCGGTTTAAATAATAATTTAAAAATTATGGAGTATATTTTGTATTTAAAATTTAAATTCTGATGCGCTTTTACATTTTATTAAAATTTGATGCATTTCTATACACATTTTTGAAACTACTTACAGCACTTAGAACAAGGAAGTCCGATCCCGAATATGTGTTTTGACCCAAATTTTTAAAAAATATTTTAATTAGTTTTAACTCTTATTTTTTTCAAAAAAATAAAATTAATTCTAAGAAACGATCATCAAATTTTAGTTTTGTTTATGATCCCTAAAATTATAGATAATATCACGGGTCTCACGACTGACTTTTTAAAACAAGTTAACCATTACGCTACAACTTTTCAGAACTATGCTCTTAAATTTCTATGTATCTTTTATATATGTACTCTATTTATTACTACTGTATTTTTTTACTTACAAAATATGTATTATAGTTTGTATTTTTTAATGTATATACATGCATGATCCAATAGAAATGTGTAAACTAGCCTCTCCTTTTTGGCTATATATATAGTGGAACTCCTGAATCAAAAGTGACATTGTGTTATTTTTTTAATTAAATCGAGGATAATTCAAATTTTTAACATTTAACTAATCTTTCAGGATAAGTAAACATCCAAAGTAAAAATGTTCCTATCAATTAGATAAAATAGAATGTATCTAATGTTTCTACAAATTTTATATTATATTAGCACCATTTGGTTAAAAGTAGCTTGATATAAGTTTTTTAGTTTTTTTTTCATTGTCTATAAAATAAATTGAAATTTTCTTTTTCTAATTTCTTTGTTTTTTGTAGGTTATAGTGAATTCTTCTTACGATTTAATGATAGATAATTCTAAAACAACTAAATAAACTAAAATTGAACTTTAACGAGCATGATAAGTACATTTAGTTATTTACATGTCACTTTTTATCTGAACACTAAAAGAAAAAGAATAAAAAAGTCTAAAAAGGCATATCTTTTTCATTGGTGTCAAAAAAAAAAGACATATCTTTTTCATTGCCAACTTTGGAAACCGTGTCAAATTTTCCTCAAAAGCGCTTAAAAGTTTATTACACGCGTCAAAATCGTAGAAGATGCNGTCTAAAAAGGCATATCTTTTTCATTGGTGTCAAAAAAAAAACATATCTTTTTCATTACCAACTTTGGAAACCGTGTCAAATTTCCCTCAAAAGCACTTAAAAGTTTATTACACGCGTCAAAATCGTAGAAGATGCCTTTGCTTTCTCGAAAGTTCTTTTTGTTTTGTCCTTGTGGAAATCTACTCACCAAAGTGTTCTTCGCACTAATTCCCTCGTTGGATTTTTTTCTTTTCTTTTTATTTAACTATAATAGTTAAAGTATTGACAAAAGAAAACAATAAATTAAAGTATTGTAAATTGTATAAAAGTAAGCTAATTTTTACACAAAAATAACGGAGTGCATTGATTTCTGTATTTATAAAATATTTAAGTTGTCTTAAAGTTTGAACCAAGAATCAACGTGGTGCCTAAATTCTATGAGATGTAGGGTAAATTTTTTTAGGATATAGTTTTTGGATTGAAAATACCTATATTTTTTTTCCGTTTTTTTTTACCTGACGTTTTAGTTTTTTTACACATATTAAGAATAATTTTGTATTTACAAGTTTAACCTCCAATCTTGATCGGGAATTAAAGCCAGCCATAAATACCTTTTATTTTCTTAATATAAAAACAACAAACAAAAAAATTAATAAGGCTATAATAAAAAATATATGACTAATTATACATTGAAATGTGAGAAAGTCAAATATTTAAAAACAATTTATTTTTTAAAAAACGGAGGGAATATTAGTTTATTTTACCTTAAACTATAGTCTTTTTTTTTTCTTAGAAAAAAAAAAATCTGATCTAAAACGATTTTTTTTTTTTACATAGACACAGACACGTTTTTGTGTAAAATCTAACATGCTATCGAGAGATGATAAAAATTGTATTCATTTCGAATCGAATAACATTTTTAATTTGGACGAAAATTAACAAATAAAACTCTGATCAACTTAAAAAATTTCAAGAATTCCGATTCAAAATTAATTAACGATAAATGAATTAGTCCATACTATTACATAAATCTTATTTTAAAGTACTAAACGTAGAATTTCTAACCGTTACTAAATTTTGTGTAATAGATGATGATTAATAATATTTGTGATCTATCGAGTGTCTAGTGGATAACTAATTTTTTTTTTTCCGGCAAACTTCATTTTATTAATGAAGACAAAAAATACATATGTTTGTTTTCCAGTAACAACATTACAACATTACAACCATATAACTTTACATATAGAAGAAGACCTTCTTGCCTCCTTAGCTAAAGCATCAGCAGCTTGATTATCTACTCGCTTTATCAGTCTAAAATGGTAGGTTGGTAATGCTATCTCCCATATATCCTTCAGAATCATATTGATCGAGTGATGACTAGAGCTGATCTCAATATGACCATAGTTTCTCTTTGAAGCCAGATGGGAATAGATATTGCTGGAATCACCATAGAAGCACACATCTTTATATCCAAGATTCTTTATTCTTACCACCGCTTCTCTTAAGGCTAGTGCCTCAATTTCGAGTGGTGAGAGAACATGATCAAAAGAATTCATTCCACAAAGTATCTTACAATTTTGGTTATCTTGTAGAATCCATCCTATTCCTGCCTTAGCGTCATTTGATATCCAAGATCCATCCACAAACACATTATGTTGGACCATGGGCATCTGCAATTAAACACAAGAGTGGATACCCGAAATAGGTTTAGCATCAGTCAACATATTCATAGACTTCATCCATAATTGATGATCTTGACATGCTTTTCTAATTGTGTCAGGGATAGATTCTCTAATATTTTCAAAAATCAGAGAGTTACGCATTTTCCAAATCCTCCACCCAATGAAAAATGCTAGACTTGCCAAGGGACTATTAAGAGATAAAATAAGCTTAACATTATCAACCAGAAGATTATAATGAAGTGTTAAACCTGAACCAAGATCGATAGGAGACAAATTCCAGATTTCTTTAGCAACTCTGCAAAGAAATAACATGATAACTAATTTATTATATACTTTTCTGAAAATAAATACTT
>OVAW01000852.1:0-11623 GCA_900406365.1 Heliophila coronopifolia | reverse complement strand
TACCTTTATATTTTTATTAAACTAAAAAAATATAAAAAATTCATATAAAATATAATAATCCAAATTTATAAAATAATTAAATTATTCAGATTATTTACCTTTATATTTTTATTAAACTAAAAAAATATAAAAAATTGAATTAATAATATAAACTCGCGCATAGCGCGGGGTATCATCTAGTTAATGAGTAAAGGTCCATATTTTGGTTTGACCAAAATAATCTTCTAGAGTTTAACTTTAACACAATGGCAAATGATGTAATATAATACATATTTAGAAGTTTTTTAATTAAATAGTTTGTCTTTTAATATGTAAGTAGATTTATATAAAACCTTTCAAATATACTTTTTTTTTAGATCGCTACTCTAATTATTCTTTACAATATTATTATTTATTTATTTTTAAATAATTAAAACAAAACTTAATTTAAAGAAACTAATTATTTATTTTATCTTAATAAAAAAAAGTTGGACATCTTTCATCCGTTGCCAGGAGCGGCCGCCTCTTTACCCTTGAAACTAAGCCGGCCGTGTGCCTATCTCAACCAAACCGCATGACCCAACTTTATTTTTTACAAATAATAGTTAGCCAATTTTAAATTGGCTTATTTTACTTAAATGATACAATTTTTCTTTAAAAAAAATTACTGCCATAATAAATATATAAGTTTAAGTTTTTGATCCACACGTAGTTCATTAGTCGATTTTAAATATAGTCGAGAAAAAATATTTTATATGTACAAGTATAAATATATCAAGTTATCAAGGTCGTTATTCCAAACAGTGGTGGACGCATATGCACCACATAATTTTTCTAAAATCAATGATTATTAAATATATTAGATTTTACACCCTCTGAAAATACTATTTTTATTTTTGTAGGACTGGGCAGCCTAACGGAATTTTCTGAATTAGAAGTTTTTCGAATTTCTCGAAGCCCCAAACAACTTAATTTTTCAAATTTCTCGAAGTTCCGAACAACTTAATTTTTTCGAAATCCAGAATTTTTGACCCGAACTTGAATTAGATCCGTCCCGATTTTTTTTTCCGAATGGGTAGTAAAATCCATTACCCGAATTCTCGAAACCTGAATGTCCCGACTTGAAGTCCCGAACGCCTACCCTAATCCCGTGTATTTTTTGCGGGTTCAGGTGCGGCTAAATCAATATCCCCGTCTGGGGTTGGCGGAGTTAAATTTCGTCTTAACGGATGTTATTTCCGTGTAATTAAAGTTTTTGAGAGTTTATGATTTTTTCAGTCCGAAAATTGAACTGATGTATGTTTTAGGTAACAAAAATAATTGGTGTAGTTTTTAAGTAAAATTTGATGAAGTGAGGTATTCAACAGATTTTTTCTTTAAATTTTATTTTATTATGCAATACTATGAATTTGTTTTTTTTTCAATTTTCGCCACAAACCATTAATAAATTAGCGTCAAAATATACTTTAACATATTGTTGAATACTCGAAAGTTTATTTGCAGTTCTTTTTATATCGAAATTTAGTTTCCATTTCTTAATAAAAAATCAAAAGGTTTTCTGCATTTGTCAATTGTCACTAAAAAATATAAAAATAAACTATTAATTTTGGGCTCATTCCATTAAAGAGTAACAAGTCATTGATTTACATTTCAATTTAATCGGGTCAACCCGACTCAGTCTTTGTGATGTAGATCCGAAGAACAACGATCATCCAAATCGCCGGAAAATCAAAATCAATACACTTCGATTACAACGGAATCCATTACACAAACATTTCACAAAGCATATATATACATATACATAATTACTCCCGAAAAAGCTCATAATTTCTCAAGAGATGATCAGACCCGTCTCAACCATATCATAGCCTTGACGAAAATAAAAATCTCTCTAATATTACATAACAATTTATTGGATCCTATTTGCAAAGAAATTTTTTTTTTTTGCGGTGGGTCTCTAGCAGCCGCACCTCTCGCCCGCCCTCCTTAACTGCCCTGGAGATGAGTTCTTAAAAACTGGAAAAGAGCACCGGTTCTCTGTAACCGGTGAACTTTTCAAACCGAACTGAAAGAAACAGAACAAGAACAAGGAGAAGTAAACGGTAAGATCTTAGAATTCAAAGAAGAAGAAGAAAACATGGAATCTGCAGGGCCAACTTCTCTTTCTTCCTCTTTGATTGTGTCGAGTACCTTCACCGTTCTCAGCCGGATCACCGTCACATATTGCGGTGGTGCAACTTCCGTTATGAATCTGGCTAACCGTGAGCTCGCCATAGTTGCGCAAGATTAAGGATTTTAGAAGGGAAGAGATTGGTAATGATGAGAGATGGAGCGAGTTTGGAAGTGGTTTTATAGTAAGAAGTTAAGAACAATGCCTCTCATTGTTTTGGCGACTTTGTAAATTTAACATATTTTAATAAATTTAAATAATCAATAAAATATATTTAGTCAACTAGGTAAAATGTTTTTTTTTTAATTAGAAAGTTTGGGTGAGTTAGCCTCTAAATTAAAAATAAATGTTTAGTTTGCTCGCATCTCATTGGTCTGAAACGTGACACTATTTTTTATATACCAAATAAAGATAAACATTATACGTATTGGAAATCGAATTCAGAAGAAATGTTTAAATAATTTGATTAGTAAATTTAAATAATGAATAAAATATTTTTAGTCAACTAGGTAAAATTTCTTCTTTTTTTTTAATTAGAGATTTTGGGTTTAACATATGAGTAATCCTCTAAATTAAATATAAATGTTGAGTATCCGCACATCTCATCGGTCTCAAACGCGATACTATTTTTTATACCAAATAAATATAAGTTTATACGATTGCTTTTAGATTTTTATACCACTAGACCACCTATTAATTAAACTAGTTACAATTTTATATTTCAGTGTTTTCAAAATTGAATTTATCTTTCCATTTTCTTTTCGTAAAATGATTACAATGTAATCTAAACAATTTATATTCTATGGTGGATATTTGTATGAGATTAAAATAATTATATTAAATAATCAATAAAATAATTTTTAGTCAACTAGTTAGAATGTAACATCTCAATATCTTTAATTTTCTACTTTATCTTTCCAAAAAATTTCTTAAATGGTTTACATGTAATTTAAATTAATTAGTATTTATATTTGTATGAAATTAAACAATTTTACTCTCTTTTTTTTATTGTTATTGATTCTTTAACAAGACCTTAGACTTCAAAATATTAACCAAAATCGAAAATAAAATTAGGGGTATGATGTGGTGACCAGTTGCTTTCTGTATTAGTTTTATTGCCTGTCTATTTCAATAACTTCAATGACCAAAATTTAGAATATTATTTTAGTTTTACTAATTCAAACACATGATAAGTTTCGAAAATATTGTTTCATTATTCTTTAGTCAATAGTTATTTATAATGAATTATTATTATTTTTTTGTCCAACATATAAAATAGTTTATTATTTTTCTTAATAAATCTGAAATCTACCCAAAATTACTTATTTAAAAAGGGGATTTGGTACGTAAGACAAGATGTATCAGAAATAACGTGAACACGAAACATCATTTTGGACCATATTTTTTTTAAAAAAGGTTAATTAATTATATACAACTTACCAAAGAATGTAAATAGAAAACATAACCTTTTTGATAACTATTTTTAAATCTTAATTAAGTGTATGACCTGTAGTAGACTTGGGACATTTAAGTACTTGAGAATTCACAGTGCCTGGAAAAAAAAAAAAAAATTGGTGCACATTTCGAGATTTAACTCAAATTTGAAAAATTCCAAAACAAACTTATATAATTATATTACTTTCCGTGCATCTAACGGGTATATATATAGTTTAGTAAATTCGATCCATATTTCATAATCCAGATCCATATTTAGGAGTAAATTCGATCCATATTTCGATTATAGGAGTAAAACGAGGAGACAGGCAGCCCAACCGCAATTTTTTTTAAAGAAAAGTCCGCAAACTAATAGACAAAGAAGTTGAACCCGTTATGCAGAAGCGTGCCTATGTGTTAGAAAAAAAAGAACTCGCCTTAGGCTTCTAATTTTTTAAAAACATATTAGGCCACATTTTTTTAAAAAACTAAGCTATATTTATTAGTAATTTTGTTAAATTAGGCCACAATTTAATACAAATATTAAATTTCTTTAAATTTTTTTTATTTTTGCCATAGACCTCCATAACTTTGGGCACGGCTCTACCCATATGACCTTGCAATAAAACATGTTCATGACCATAACTGTACCACCAGACTAGTGGTAACAGTGCGTTTATCCACGTGTCAGTCCAAAATTTTGTCGACATCTTTTTTGATGGTAACATGCATAATTAATACCTAAATACAAACTTTTTTTTTTAAACCAAAACACTCAAAATACATTAATTTTATCATTCTTATATAAATAAAATGTTAACTTATATTAAAAAAAAACTTTTAATCTAAATTATTTAATGAATTACTCAAAATACATCAATTTTATCATTCGTAAAATTCATACAGGTGTTATGATATGAAAGACTATATAAACAACATAGCAACATGAACCCACCCACTTAGCCAACGCTAACTATGGAGACAACAACTAATAGTCAACAGCAAATATGGACAGTAAAAAAAAAATCAAATAAAAAATATTATTTTTGGGCTCATTTCATTAAAGAGTTACAACTTACAAGTCATTTAAAATGACGTCGAACAAAGTCATCGATTTACATTTCTATTTAATCGGGTCGACCGGACTCAGTCTTCGCGATGAAGAACCGGGTTTGGTCAACCGGAAAAACAACGACGAATGGAAATCAAAATGAATACTTTTTTGATTACAATGGAATTCATTACACAATATTCACAAAGCACATAATTACACCAGAAAAAGCTCATAATTTATGAGAATATGATCATGGCCGTCTCAACCATATCAGGACCAGACGAAAATAAAATATTTTTGTAATATTACATACAAATATATTTCTGAGCCCTATTTGTAAAGAAATATTGTTTTTTCTGAGGTGAGCTTCAAACGGTTGCACCTCTTGCTCGCCCTTTTAAATGGCCCTGGAGATGATGAGTTCTTAAAAACCGGAAAAGAGCACCGGTTCTCTGTAACCGGGAAACTTTTAAGACCGGAACTGAAAGAAACAGAACAAGGAGAAGATGTAAATGGTAAGATCTTAGAATTTGAAGAAGACTCTGCAGACCCAATTTCTCTTTCTTCCTCTTTGATCGTGTCGAGTACCATCACCATTCTCAGCCGCATCACCGTGACATATTGCGGCGGTGCAACTTCCGTTATGAATCTGGCTAATCGTGAGCTCGCCATAATCTTGAAAGGTTAAGGATTTGGGATTGGTGATGAGTGATAATGATGAGAGAAGATGGACCGAGTTTGGAAGTGGTTTTATAGAAATGATAGTATATCTCTCATTGGTTTGGTGACTTTAATAATTTTTTTAAATAATCAATAAAATAATTTTAGTCAACTAGTTTTTTTTTCTTTTAATTAGGGTAATCTTCTAGAATGGAATTAAATATTGAGTATTCATTTTTCTGTCATGGAAATATTGAGTATTCATCTCATTGGATTTATTAATAGGTACGACCAGTGACTTATCTAGAAGTTTTTTAGTCCGAGGCATATTTTCTAAATATAACATACAAAAAGAATATTATGTAAAATATAATAACAAAAAAGAGCGAAAATCATATAACATGAACTAATAAATAATATAATTTAAATATAATATTTAATTTACTTTTTGTCTGTCTTTCAAATTGAAAAGAGTAAAATAAAAATAATTAGTTGGAAAAAGCAAAACAATAACTAATGCTACCATTATTTTAGTTTTTTTTTCTAACAAGCATTAAAAATCTGGAAAAGTAGGATTTTATATATGTTATTTTGTTAGTAAAATTTTTGGGTGGTACATTTTTCTATTTTTTTATAAAATTTAACGAATTGAAAATGGATTAATATTTTCTTATAAAAATTGTATGTGGCAAGAGTGCTCCGTCCATCCTTTGGTATGACACTTATTCATATTAAAAATCAAATCCAGAACAAAACGAGTTTACGCTTTATTTCTTAGTTATTTTTTTATAGCTTTTTTTAGAACCGAGAGGTTTCAGACCTTCGCCCTACATCTCTCCAGGTCCAGAGCCAGCATTTGACTGTACTTGTGAAGGTCATAGTCACTCCTCCACAACAAAAATTCGAACTGGTGACCTCTTAGAAAAATCCTCGGAGTACTCGCAGTTAAGCTAATTCTCTAGATTTTTATAGTTTTTTTCTCTTAGTTATTTTAAAATTCTACTTTATCTTTCAATTTTTTTATTTGCAAAATTGTTAAAATATAATTCAAATAATTTAATTTTGTGGTGGATATTTGTATGAAATTAAGCAATTTTACTTTATTTTTTTATTCTTATTGAATTCTTTAAAATGATGTTAGACTTCAAAATGTGATCAAAAATCGAAAATTAAAATTTAGCGGTATGTGCCGTCCACTTCCTTTCTATATTAATTTTACATTGCTTGTCTATTCCATAACTTCAATGACCAAAAAAATTAAAATATTAATTAGTTTTACTTATTCAACCACTTGATAAATTTCGAAAATATTGATTCATTATTGTTTGGTATTTAGCTATAATATATAAATTATAAGGTATTATAGTTTTGGCAAACATATAAATTATTAAATTTAATTTTTATAATAAATCTGAATTCTACACAAAAAATTAATAATTTAAAAATAGGAATTGGGTACTGAATACGTAAGACAAGACGTGTCAGAGATAACTTTGAACACACAAAAATTATCGAGTGTATGACTTGCAGTCTTGGAGTTGGGACATTTAAGTATTTAAGCATGTGCCTGAAATAATAAACAATTTGGTGTCCACATTTGAAATTTCACTTGCTTACTTAAATTTGAATACTACAAATCAAATTTATAGTATTACTTTCGGTGCATCTCACCGAATACATATGGGAAATTTTTTTTATTATGTTTTATTTATGAATTTTTAAAAATAGATTCGGATAATTTGTTGCAAACAATAAAATATTGTTTAAATAAATCTTTTATTTAGTTGTTATTGTCTTAGGATCTGAAACTCTTACGAACTACTCAACTGATCGGTAAACTGTTTCAAATTTATCTTTTTGTGCTAACAATTCGGTTAATATTTCATAATCAGATTTGAGTATAGGTGTCAAATGTAATTTTTAGAAAAGATTCATAACCAAAAAAATAGCAATGCTGACGACCGTATGTATCTGCATACTTGTCAGCAAACAAATTTGTTTTTTAAAAAATATTCAGAAGAGATTAGTTATATCATTTTTATCTAACTAGAACTTTTTAGTTTACAAAGAAATTTTTTTTAGTCCGACTCTCGATGAATCGCTGTAAGAATGGCTGTCAAATAGGCGAACAAATAAAAAGTTTTTTTAGAAGTTCGTGAGCTAGGTAGATAATTTTAAATTCATGTGGACTTGTGAAAAAAAATATTCTCTCCGTATTTTTTTAAGTGTCGTTTAGAAAAAAAACTTTTGTAAATTAATAAGTGTCGTTTTAGATAAAAAATAGTCATTGAAAATGATTAATTTTTATTAAATCAAGATTAAACAACCAATAAAATTTAAAAATTAGCAATGTGGGTATGAAAGAGAAAATAAAATAGTCCAAAATTTTTTTTCTTAATTGTTGTGCAAATATCTAAAATGACACTTAGAGAATGTAAAATCATATATGCACCATGCATACAGGTAATGATGACTGTAGGAATGACCGCAACACACATGCAATGGTGACTTGCACACTGGCCTAAAATTTTGTCAAAATTTTGTTTCTTTAAAATGCATATTTTGTTTTTCCTATAATTTTTAAAATACCCAAAATACATTGTTTGGATGATACTATTATTCAGTTGTGGTTTAGACATGTTTAGCATATGGGCTGTCAAAAATGATTGACGGATTTAGACTAAAACCGAATAGCTGGCAAACAAATATGGACATACACCTAGAAATCTACTTTAAATTTATACCCATAATCCTCATCGTATACAAGCTGGAATTAGTATGCAAATGACCCACCCATTTGACACCTCTAGCTACATGGGTTAAACCACTTACTTGCTTGTGCCCACCCACTTGACTCACCATAGTCGATATAAGCAACAATTAGCATAAACCTAAATTCTCATGACCATTAACGCTCCACTGCTTGGCACACAGCAACATTACCCATTTAACAGCTTTAGAATTGATTGAAACTTTAAACCAAAAACTGAATTATTCTTCTTTATAAAATATCAAAATGAATCAAAGATAGCAAAACTGCCACATAGCAGTATACAAAACATCAGTCTACAAAAACTTAGAAAACAGAACATAGAAAAACCAGACAACATAAACACAGACCTTCCTTGAAAGCTGTCTCCATCCTCCTGTATCATAATCCAATCCAACACAAACATTTAGTTACAAACATTTATCTTACTGATCTTACAAAACATCAACAACTTCTAAAGAGCTAAGAATCCACAGATTCATGAAAAAAACTTACAGATCTTGTTGAAGGCAACAATGTCACAACTCTGAACATATTCATTAATCGGTTCAACGGTAAGTTGTTCTTCAATCATGGTGTCGATAGATACAAGATCATCTACAATGGTGCACATGATCTGTAACTTCTTGATACCGTAACCAACTGGAACAAGCTTTGATGCTCCCCAAAATAATCCTTCCATTTGAATGGATCTTACAGCTTCCTCTAGCTTCTTCATGTCGGTTTCGTCGTCCCAGGGTTTGATATCAATCAAAACCGAGGATTTTCCAGCTGATCAAGTGAAAAAAGAAATGAGAAATCAAAGATATGTTCGTATTGTAAACTAAAGTTGTAGAAATACTAACATTCCTTCTTCTTTGTAGATGCTTTCACTGAAGCTGCTCTCTCTTCAGCTGCTTTCTTTTCCTCTTCGGTTTCCTCACCAAAAAGGTCAACGTCATCGTCATCTTCTTCATCAGCTGCAGCGTTCTGCAATCAAAAGAGACAGTATAAGATAAGCTGTGTTCTAAAATGCATGAAGTGCACCAAATGGTCTGATACTCACTTTTGTGACATTAACAAAATTATAAAGATAGCTTTTCTTATGCTTGTGTTTTTAAAATTTTTTAGAACAAAAAACTAAAGAGATCCCACTAATAAAATCCAAATCCAAAAAAAAAGGAAAACATAAATCTTGTAATTCTTAAAATTTGTCACTAAATAGTCTAAAATCCAATGTTATATTACTAGATTAAAGACGAAATGGCAGACAATGATATTGCAATATAGTTCCGAGGCGAACAAACACCTTGTTGCACTTATGCAAGATGGATAGATAGCAAAGACGAATGCATCACTGGTTTGTTTTGCCTCAGAGCTAGATTGCAAAAAAAATTGTTGTCTATATCGTCTCCTAAGCGATAAAAACGCATACATTTTCAAACAGACAAGAGAATACCTTAGAATCAGCAGCAGGGGGAGTAGCAACAGCCTCTTCTGTGATCGGAGCTGATCCCTCAACAATGACACCGCTTCCTTCAGCAGACACACCACTGTAAAAACCGACACCAAATTTTAAGAAATTTACATTCAATGAATTCGAGAAATAAGCACATTCATTCATAAATAAGTGGGAAACAATAAAAGACAATGAAGGAGCTTACGAGATCCTCAAGAGAGCATCAATGTGGTTGTACCAACGAGAAGCATTCACAAACTCTGAAGTTGGAGGCTTTGCAAGAGCCGTAAAGACGGTGATATCATCCTTTGAAGCCTGGTACCTATAAATACACACAAACGAATCTAATTATTACACCTAAACAACTCACAAGTGTTCTCAAAGGTAAAAGATTTAGGATCTAATCTTACCCAGTGATGTAACTACGAGTAATAAGATGCTCATCAAGCTTCTTCAATCCAGCATCAGAGTTAAGGTTGGAAAAAGCCGCCATTGTTTATAAAGCTTGAACCTTTTCACTGATATCAAACACATAACGACTAAAAACCTCAACAATTCTGTAAAATTAACGAACTTCTATATTTCTAAAAAAAGATTTCCTTTGATCTAGGGTTTCATATTCAAAGGGATCATTAAGACTATAAAGATCTGAATTTCCAATCAAAATAGTGTAACAAAGATTCATACATTGAGATCCAAACTAACGTAAGCAGAGGCGTAAGAAGAATTGATCAGAGAAGAAGAAGAAAACCTGAGCTGGAAGGTGCAGATTTGAAGAGGTGGAAGAGCGAGAGAGGCGGAAGTTGAGTTTGGAGAAACTGTATTTAACGACTCTAGGGTTTTCTTTAGTGGGCCTATTGTTGGGCCCATGTAATTTCTCAGGCCTGTTTTGACAATTCTTATGGTATCAGGAAAAATGCTTAATCCAATCTGTTATGCTGCGGTGCAAACATGGACATGCGGATGCATGTCTAAATTATTGGTGGTATTCAGAATTTTGACTAAATGTGTGTACGGGCTTATGCGGGTGGGAACATGCGGATGTGGGCTACATCCAGGCCCTGACATGAAAAAACCGACCGCTTTAGGCATCAACTTCGTTATAAGTTTTAGGGGACATCATGCAAATTTAAAAGTATATGATATATTGTCGCAAAAAAAAAAGTATATGATATATTTTATAATAATTATAAAATATAAGATAAATTTTGAATTTAATATCCGAAAAAATTTAAAAA
The DNA here is from genome assembly GCA_900406365.1 of Heliophila coronopifolia. Classification (NCBI taxonomy): domain Eukaryota; kingdom Viridiplantae; phylum Streptophyta; class Magnoliopsida; order Brassicales; family Brassicaceae; genus Heliophila; species Heliophila coronopifolia. Next base: position 880 of record OVAW01000852.1, on the reverse strand, counting down.
TATAATGTTGTCAAATATCATATCAAACACTTTTCCATATTTTTTATATTTTCCTTTTTCTATTACCATTAAATATAAAATTAACTTGAAAAAAGAAAAAAAAAAGCATATTTCTCCAAGTTTAAACTTTTTTTTCCATTCCCCTTCAAATCGCTTTCTCTATTTTTTTTTTCTATTATATATATATATATATATTTCATTGTTCTTCAATTTATACTTGTTACTTCATCTGGTAATAATTTTTTAATATTGCAAGTTTTTAATTTGTGATTAAATGAAATAAAACTATTGTAATTTGTTTACTAATTTTGTAGAAAAATGATGCCTGGAAACAAAATAAGAAATCAACCAAGTGGAGCCGCAAATAGAAAGAGAAAAAAAAACAACAACAAGAATTGGTCAAATCTCAAACAAATAATATTCACTGGTATGTAACAAAAACTACAAATTTTGAAAATGGTGAAAATGTTACTTAAATAAATAAAGAAGATGAAGATATTGTAATGGTTGAAAAGAATGGAGACTTTGATGAGGAAAGAAAAAGTATAAAAAAGGAAAACATGGAAGAACATGAGAAAATTGATAACAATAAGAGTTTTTATGAGTAATGTATCTTGGAAATTGAGAAAAAATGAGGATTATTTTTCATGAGTAATGTATTGATACTTTTTTTTTTATTTTGAAGTATATAAAATTGAATTTATTTTTGCTATTGACAATTTGGAAAAAAAAAGTTGAATTTTTGATTTTTTAAAATTCGCTTTAGTCATCATTTCATCCCGGACCGGCCTTGGCTACATCCATATACGCGCAAGACCATATTCAACCAGATGATATACCCATATACACACACATATATATATATATATATATATATATA
>OVAW01000851.1:0-11625 GCA_900406365.1 Heliophila coronopifolia | reverse complement strand
TATATATATATATATATATATATATATATATATATTCTAAATTTTTTGTAAGAAATTTTTAAATATTTATATAAATTAAGGCCCCAAATTTAGTACTGAATTCAATAAAAGTCATTTTCAGAATTTATTATTCCCTCTGTTTTTTAATATAGAATTTTGTAGAGTTTTCACAAGTATTAAGAAGAAAGTTAGAATTACACATTTAACTTTCATTATTGTAAGATGNTTAAGAAGAAAGTTAGAATTACACATTTAACTTTCATTATTGTAAGATGTTAAATGTTTTATAACTTTTATCAAACATACTATTAAAAAAAAATATATATTAAAACAGCCTATAAAAATAAACGAGGGAATACCAAATTTCAAATTCTTGCATAAAAATAAAAATGTTTTGACTTGATTTTCAAGAATTTTTTTCTCACATTTAGTTTTATTATATAAAAAATTTTCTAAGAAATATTTGTCAGAAATACTCTCAAAAGTCATCTAAAATTTTCAAAATAATTTCTGAAAATCGTTCCCATATATTTTTGATAGTAATGGTGGTCGTAAATCAATTAGAAAATTTCCGACTACTACAAAAGACATCTTTATAAATTTTTTTTTTTTTCTAAATGTTAAAAGATTTTTTGAAAAAAAAAACAGAATGGTAATGTAAACTAAAAAAATGATTTATTTCAACATCTTTATTTCATACGATCTTGATTAAGAAAATAAAATTATTAGAAAGTTTTGAATCTTTGATCCATAGTCTTCTTGGATCATGGACCAGATCAATCCGTAGACGAAGAAGAAGTCCATTAGCACGTGCAACTACAGTAGTCGCACAAGGTCCGAAATCAATACTATTGTTTTTTTTTTTGTTAATCTCAAAGTTTTGGGCCGAAACTCATACATCTCCGTGACCCGGGCTTAAAACATGTTAAATCCTCTAAATTGGAGAGTAGTTGTTTCCAAGCGTGACTCAAACATGTGACCTCAAGGATTCATCATATTTTTCCAACATAGATTTCTAAAATGCANATTCATCATATTTTTCCAACATAGATTTCTAAAATGCAAGTCACTTATATACAGTGCCGTGTCTAGCCTCGATGAGACCTAAAGCGAAAAAAATTTTAGATGGTCATATATATTAAAAAAACACTTATTTAGCTTATATTATTTAATATGCGGTCTATTTTCTTTTATTTTTCCATATAAAAAAACATGGCCTAAATATTCAAATGTTTTCGGTGGCCTAAGGCGATACAAAACTGAGATGGTTTGGCTTTGCTTTCTTAGCAAGTAAGTCAGCCAGACCATTTGCTTCTCTCGAATACAGCTGAAACGGGGTCCGAAGAGCTTGCCTTCGTTTTGCTGATTTCATCAAGGAAGATCCTCAATCCATTCCAAGTCATGTGGCTGTCGAAATCGCGAGATAGAGGTCCCTGCAATCAACCTTAAAATTAACATCTCAAAACTTCATATTATTCACAACAAACCAAAGAAGTAGCCTCAACTTCTAATGGGGAGTCTAAGGAGAGTATTTTACCCGTGTCATCCTGAAGAAACCTATCCTACTTACCAACGGATTCAACACAATTACTTGTTGGTTTGGTATAAAGCGCGATAAAAGAGGGGCAGCTAGAGAATTACTTGTTGGTTTGGTGTTGTTTGTGTGATTCAGACTTCGAGTCCCCCAATAAATATGGAAATGTTATTTTATTGATGCTCAAAGAGATTGGAAGATGGAAAAAACCGCATGTTCATGTGGGTAGATGAGTAGATGAGTTAACAGTGCAAGATATCGAAGACTTTAATCCAATGGTTTCGGCGGTAAAAGAAGATATTAGTAAGTTGGAGAATCGAAATTGAAAAAGAACTTTAAAAAAAAAAAAAACAGAAAAGAAAGTCAAAATATTCAATATTAGTAGAAGCATAAATAAAAACATATACCAAAAGAGTTTCTTAATTGTTTCAAAAACCAAAATATATCCGAAATTAGATTAATTGTTTCACAATCACGAAGTAATTTGCAAATGCGCGTCCCCCGCAACCTCAAAACAAGCACGTCCCGTATATCCCCTACGCGTCCTGCAATGTCGCCAAAACGTACCGTAACATTACTTACCAAAATATAGAAAATATACAAAAATTTAGCAGAACATTACAAAATATACCAGCTTTTATAGGGACATGGAAACTAGTGTGCCTACCTGATTAAGGGACGAGCATTGATTCACGAATCGTAAAAACTCATCTTTCTTTTTGCCAAAACTGAAAATGGCCTGATCAATAAGCATTTGCATTAGCTTTATGGCCTCCACCGTTTTCTCCTTCTTCCATTTCAGCTCTTTCATTTGCCTCCCCGTCTGACTATAACTCTCCATCGCCAGTGAACCACTTGGCTTTGCAAATCTCACCTTCACCTCATCACTGAAGGAAGGAAGTAAGTTTTTGTCTTTTTCAGGTTACAAAGTTGTGAGAATCTTACCGGCTTCCATGCATGACGATCCCGGCTGTATTGATGATTCCTCCATCCAAAGAGACTGCACCATCACTTATACATGGGACGTCATTAATCATAAGAATCCATGTTTTGTAAACTTGAAGACGAGAGAAAAGACTGTAGAACAAGGTCTCACAAAGACCGTATCCACATGATGTGACACTGCACAAATAACCTGGATCGATTAGTATCAAATTCACAAAATAGATACGCTTTCGAAGACGACATTATTATAGCATTTTTCAAAATAGACCTTATCATTTTTGATAATTGTAACTAAATTACGATAAATCCATTTGAGATACTTCAAGCAATAAAATATATGCCAAACCTAAAACTGTAACAATCATTAACAAAATTTAAAATTCATTACCCATAAGGAATCCATTACTTTTTGGTATTTACTAACTCTGATTAACCATATCAAATGATTTTAAATAATTTTATTGTTTTGTTGTTACTTTGATCGTTAATATTAATATAGAAAACCACATATTCCAAAATGAGTTTTAGACCACAGCCAAAACTAAATGTTGACATGAAATTTTAAACGGGACATAATTAAAGCTGGCTCTATATATGGACAGAATCCAGCGAAACATGAAATTAAATCTTAAATTTTAATCTAGTTATTATTTTGTTTTTTGAGATCTCCAAATTTTATAAGAAAAAAATTGGTCTCAAAAGTTTAAATTAACAATTTTTATATAGTTTTTTTTATGGGTTGAAGATTTTTTTCCCTATAACTATACTCTATAAACGTATTTCCCTCCGAACTTCTGACCTCTTTACATTTACTCCTGAATTATTGGTAAAAAACTTAATTTCACCTATAAACTGAATACGTTATTTTCAATTGATTTTTGTGATTCTAAACTGCATTCCAAAAATTTGATGTTATATTTTTATTTAATATTTTTTAAATAAAATGTTTAAATATAGAAATTAGATAAATTTATTTTCCATAATTATAAATATATTCTAGATATGTAATTTATTATATATGTATATATGATTTGAAATTTCATGGTAGAATGTTATCTAGATGATGATGAGTGCATAACATGGGAAACTTTTGAGTTTGATAAAAACTCCAAAATGTTTATTCATAAGTCATAACATGACAAACTTTAATGAGTCCCAACGACCAGTTAAGTAAAAATCATAATATTAAACCGACAGATTTTATGTAAACAAGTATTAATAACTTTAATGAGTCCCAACGACCAGTTAAGTAAAAATCATAATATTAAAATATTAATAGAGTATTAACTTATGTTATGTGGCTAAGAGACTAAGAGAGTATTAACTTATGTTATGTGGCTAAGAGATTAAGATTTGCGACCCCAATTACTGTATGCGGTCGGAAAATTTCTAATTGATTTACGACCACAAGTACTGTCGAAAATATTTGGGAACGATTTTCAGAAAAAAATATTTAGAAAATTTTTCTTTTGCACAATTTTCTTTGTCGACACTTTTAATATAACTTTAGCTGGTGAGTTCTAAGACCGTATGTACATAGCTGATGATCCACAAAGAAGGCTTGATCTTGTGAAACCGAAATTACCTAATGGTGAATTCCCTGCCGGGTTTCTCGGCTTTGATGTGAATATGATACTAATCAATCCAGATTACTTGTGCGGTGTCACATCATGTGGATACAGTCTTCATGAGACCTTGTTCCACTGTCTTTTCTCTCGTCTTCAAGTTTACAAAACATGGTTTGAAATGATTAATACCGACTCATGCATAAGTGATCTTTGGATGGAGGAATCATCAATAAACCCGGGATCTTCATGTTTGGAAGCCGGTAAGATTCTAACAACGTAATGGAGAACTCTCTTATTCATTGGAGAGCGTTGTTCAAATTTTTTATTAAATTCTTTCTTACATTAGTAAAATGTAAATTTTAAGAATTTGGGGCCTTAATTTATATAAATATTCAAAAATTTCTTACAAAACATTTAGAATTTTTTTTAAAACATATATATATATAGACATAATTAATTTTCCAAAATATTCAATTTAAGTTTAATTTAAATATTATATTTGCATGTCTTAAAACCAACATGATAAATTGTATAAGTAGCATGAAAATATTTAGATTTGTTTGGTTTTAGTCTTTTATTTTTCTTATTAAACCTGAAAATATGTAAGACAAAAAGAGTAATTATGTACAAATTAAAACTAAACAATTGTTTTTCTTTTACATATTTAACTAATTATTATGAAAGAATTTGAAATTTGGTATTTCCTCCGTTTATTTTTATAGGATGTTTTAATTTTTTTTTAATATAAGATGTGTTAGGATTTTATGCACACTTAGTTTTATATTTTCAATTATACCCTTACAATAATAAGAATTATGTTTAATAAAAAATATAAAACATTTAATACCTAACAATAATGAAAGTTAAATGTGTAATTTTAACTTTCTTCTTAATACATGTGAAAACTCTAAAAAATTCTATATTAAAAACAAAGGGAATAATAAATTTTGAAAATGACTTTTATTGAGTTCAGTACTAAATTCTGGAACAGGAAAACAAAAAAAAATTACACCGCACATAGAAGATTTGTATGAAATTTGCTGGATTACTGTTATGCTAGAATTGTCAATTTTCCATCATACATATACAATCAAGTCAAAACCGAAACAAACCAAGACTTTAAATACGTACCCGAACTAAACCAAGCCGGTCTAGTACCCTTGACAAGTTACTAAAGTTAAATTAGGATCCCTTTACAACCAAAGCTCACTATTTGCTTACTCTCTAAGCTTTGCTGGACTACAAAACACATCAATCAACAGATCAACATTAGCCAAAAGAAACCTTTTAGATCAAAGCTTTGGACTTTGGTTTCGAGATGGGAGCTAGTATAAGTACATGGTTAGGAGCTGTGTTCTGTTCCCGGGGTTGAATATACTCTTCTTTCTTCTTGCCCAAGTCGAGCATGGCCTGGCCACGAAGCCCTAGCTCGCGCTTTATATCCCCCACGGCTTTCTCCCTCTTCCATTTCAGCTCTTTCATTTGTTTCTCCATCTTACTATAATCTTACATCTCCCGTGAACCACTTGGCTTTGTAAATATCATCTTTACCTTTTTCCTGAAAAAGTGGAAACATAGTAAGAGGAAAAGAGAGGAACCCAACGATGGAAGGAGGTAAGTAAGTTTTTTTCCATCTCAGGGGATATAATGTTGTTAGAATCTCACTGGCTTCCAAGCATGAAGTTCCCGGGTTTACTGATGGTTCCTCCATCCAAAGATATTGCACCATGGCTTATATAAGGGACGGCATTAATCATATCAACTCTTGTTTGGTACACTTGAAGGTGAGAGAAGAGAATGTAGAACAAGGTCTCACGAAGACCGTATCCACATGATGTGACACTGCGCATGTAAGCTGGATCGATTAGTATCATATTCACAGCAAAGCCAAGAAACTCGGGAGGTAATTTGCCACTAGGCAATTTTGGTTTCACAAGATCAGTGTCAATATAATAAATTTAAGTCCATTTTTTTTTGTCAACGAAATTTAATTCCATTTATAAACCGCAAACGTTATTTTCAATTCAATTTTTTTATTCTAAATTGCATTATAACAAAAATTTTAAATATTATAAATTTAATTTTTAAATGTTTCAAAAAATTTTATTTTTTTTAGTGTTTCACAAGATTAGATTTTTTTTTAATTCAAAATTCGGAAGGGGCGGAATTTTTTGAAATTCCGATTTTTTTTAAACATTTAAAAACATTCCATTTTTTTGAAACATTAAAAAAAAACAATTTCCAATTTTGATAATATTTTTTTTAAAAAAATCCATTTTGTTCAAACATTTTAAATTTTATTTTAAAACATATAGAATTCTTGATAATATTTTTTTTTTAAATATAACATCAAAGTTTTGGACCATAGTTTAGAATTACAAAAAATCAATTGAAAATAATATTTGCAATTATAGGTGTAATTAAATTTATAATCGATAATTCATTGGTGTATGCAAAAATCTATTAGTTCATGGATAAATGTAAAGAAGTCCAAAGTTCGAGAGAAAAAAATCTTAAACTCTTTTCACTCACCGAAGAGATGAACCGAATAATGAAACCTATATCAACAACTTCTTTAAGGTCAAACGTTGTTATTTCAACCGGAAAAGTATATTTGGCAAAAACTTGAGGTTACATGTTCGAATCACGTTTGGAAATGAATACTCTTCAATTTATTGGAGAGATTTAACATGCTTAAAGCCTAGACCATGAAGATATACGGGTTTCGGTCCAAAATTTCGAGGTTAAAAAAAACCATGAGAGAAAAGCAAGAAAATTGTAAATTTGGGCTTCAACTCAAAACCAATTGGCAATGAGTGGATTGACCTTAATCGTGTATATACTACTTGGATCTCATCACCATTTCCAATGTGGGATTCCAACAAAAAGCTTGGAATCATATTCAAATTTTTTTAAGAGAGCACCGAAATGGCTCTCACCCACTTTCTTATTTTATTGTCATATTTTTTTAGAGATTCTCAATACGTTTCATAACGAAAACGTTCAACGTTTATATTTCTTATCGCTGCGAACATTAAATATTTTCAAATAAGGAAACGTTTAGTACATAAGTTAAACTTAGGAGGTAAGCGAACATAGATTTAGGGCGAGACATAGATTAAGGACGAGATATTATGGGAAGGGAAGTGAGACAAGAGTTCGGGAAGTAAAATAAAAGTCCCGATTAAAAATTGAGACAAGAATGGATGAGACGGGACTGGAACATGAACCAAAATTCCCAAAATATTGTATTCCATTATTTAATTTTTTAAACCTAAACACAATCCCACCTAACTAGTATAACACTAATAAAATAAATATCTACAACCCACATAAAACAAGTATTCAACCAATATTCAATATTAATAAATAGTAGAATAAAAATAAATAAAATTATTTTTCGTCTTTCTTCTTCTACAAGTGATCGTCTAGCTTCGCTTAGATATTATAATATAAAGATGATATTTTGTCAATATATTAATATTTGACAAAATAACATAATCATTAATTTTTTAAGATATTTTTTTTTAAATAAAAATTAGGTATATTTGTTTCCATAATTACAAATATATTCTAGATATATAATTATATATATATATACATATATATATATATGTATATATATATATGAATTGAAATCTAGATTGAGATTGATAAAAATTTCAAAAGGTTTATTCACATGAGAAACTTGCATTCAATATGTTGTTTGAATGAGTCCAAAAATTATTGTAACGAACAGTTAAGTAAAAATCATAATATCAAATCAACACATGTTACATACATATCACATGTTTAAAATGTGTATATATGTATTATGTGGCTAAGAGAGTCCTGTCTTATGCTAAGTCTATCTTTTACAAGTATCAAACTATGTCTTTTCCACCATCCACCACTTCATGTCTCTCGTTCAATGTGCATCGCCAGCAGCCAGAGCTAGTCACTCCGGCTAAGACAACGCCACGAGATCTCAAGCCTCTTTCTGATATAGATGACCAAAAAGGACTGAGATTTCAACTTCCGCTCATCTTTTTCTATAGACCTAACCTTACAAGTAATCAAGATCCGGTCAAAGTAATCAGGAAAGCCCTCTCTGAGGCGCTGGTTTACTATTATCCGTTGGCTGGTAGACTTCGGGAAGTTTCAAACCAGAAACTCGTGGTGGACTGTACCGGTGAAGGTGTTTTGTTTATCGAAGCCAACGCTGACGTGACATTTCAGGAGTTGGAGGAAGCTAATGCTTTTCTTCCTCCTATCCCTTGCTTAGAAGAGCTTCTATTTGAGGTAGAAGGTTCGAGTGAGTTGCTTAACACTCCTTTGCTTCTCATCCAGGTATATATACATCATCAAAGCTAAATTTGATGGGTTCACGTGTAGGCAAGGGCGGATCCACGGCATAAAATTCATTGGATGTAAACAAAAGATATTGATAAAAATAAAATTAATCAGGGCGCTTATTTATATTTCATCCGAAATATGCAATTATCCTAATACATGGTATTAAACTTTTCAAATTTTTCTTTGGGACATATACATCCACTCTCAATATAACACATCCGCCCTTGTGTGCAGGTCACACGTTTGAAATGTGGCGGATTTATCTTCGCCCTCCGAGTCAACCACACCATGCTCGATGGAGCTGGTCTATCCCTTTTTCTGAAGTCACTATGCGAGATGGCGTGTGGGTTTAACACACCATCTGTTACACCTGTATGGGACCGACATTTGTTGACATCGAGTGTCACTGAGCGTGTAACACATACGCACCGCGAATATGAGGCTAAAGTAAAATCAGAAGTGGCAGTTGTTGAACACACTTGGTTATGTCATACTTTCTTTTTTGGAGCAGATGAGATATCAGCTATACGGAGACTCCTCCCGATAAATCACCACATTACTACCTTTGAAGCTCTGACTTCGTTTTTGTGGCGCTGTCGGACGATTGCGTTAAATCCTGACCCCAACACCGAGATGAGAATGACATGTCTCATTAACTCACGTGTCAAATTTTGCAACCCGCCTTTACCACCAGGTTACTATGTCGTGCCCAGGGTTATAGAGGTCTAAAGCAAAAAAAAAAACAAATTCATATTTTTATTAAAACGGTGGTCTAATTCAAACAGATTTAACAAAATTACTAATAAATATAGCTTATTTAAAAAAAAATGTGGCCTAATTTTATTAAAAAATTTTTGAGGTTTAAGCCGATTGTCTTTTTTTCTAACAAATGCACACTTCTACAGGTTACTATGGAAACGTTCTTGCCATTCCTGTGGCTATAGCGACCGCAAAAGATTTGATGGAGAAACCACTTGAGTTTCCTCTAAAGTTGATACAAGAGATGAAGTCAACCGTGACAGAGGAGTATATTCGTTCAGTGATAGCTTTAATGGCAACTAGAGGCCGACCTATGTTTGTAGCGGATGGGAACTACATAGTATCAGATTTGAAACATTTTGATTTTGGAAAAATTGTTTTCGGGCCATGGGGTAAGCCTGTGTACGGTGGAACAGCTAAGGCCGGTATTGCTCTTTTTCCGGGAGTGAGTTTTTATGTCCCGTTTAAGAATAAAAATGGTGAGACAGGAACCGTTGTAGCGATTAGCTTGCCGGTTCCTGCCATGGAGAGATTCGCGGATGAGCTAGACCGTGTGTTTCAAAAATCAGCAAATATGTGTGTAATTGCTAAATCAAAAATGTGAACAAGTGTGTTTATCTTCTATTTATGAATGTAATAATTAATGTGCCATATATGAATAACAAAAATTTGAGGTATGAATTTTCTATAAATGGCGTTGTCAAAAAAAAAAAAAAAAATTCTATAAATGGCTTTTATCTCAAAAAAAAAGTCATCACTAAACTCTCGAAATATTTAAAACTAGATAATCTCTCGTGAAATGTAACGAGATTAAAATTTTTGTTATTTTTTGTGAAAAAAAGTTATAGTTAAATAGAAAAGTAACCAAGTAATTGTCACTGTTGTGCTTTTACACTGTGACCATGGTTCGAATCAAGATGTTTCTAGTTTAGGAGAAACTAAATAGAATTAAATTAGATATTATGATTAATGAAAAAAAAATCAAAATAAAAAATATGAATCTGTATATAATTTTTTTTTTTTTTTTTGCTTTATACCAAACCAGTATTAAATCAATAAGGAATTGTTATAACCATTATATATGGGATTGATAAAAATTTCAGTTAGATGATATCCCGATAGCAATTCAAGGGTTTAGTTTTTTTTAATGATAATTTTGATTTATGTAATTTATATATTATAATTATTTTTGATTTTTTTACTGCATATGTGAGAATATATATATATATTTGAAAAATCTAATTTGCATGTTTTTTTATATTCCATTTTCTTTTATTTTACAATAACTAAATAATATATTAAAATATTATTTAATTTATTACTATTACTGTTACTACATAGTTATTAAAAGAAAATTAGTAATGATAATTTTTATAAATATAAATAAACACTTTTTATGCTTTTTAATATTTAATTGGTAATATTACAACAACAACAAAAATACACATGAGAAATTGATTTTTGGGAATATATTTTTTGAAATATTCTGACATCAGCAAAAAAAGAAGAGAAACACAAAATTAGCAATCAATATGCAACTTAAATCAATGCTTATATGTGTGGTTTATTGTTTCAAAAACCAAAATATATCCGAAAATTAGATTAATTGTTTCACAACCTAAAAAAAAAAAAAGGCACGTCCCCTACATCGCCAAAACATTACTTACCACAATATAAAAAATAGAACATTACAAAATTTACGAGCCTCTATAGTGTGCCTACCAGCTACCTGATTAAGGGACTAACTTTGATTCACGAATCGTAAACTCATCTTTCTTTTCGCCAAAACTGAAAATGGCCTGATCAATAAGCATTTGCATTAGCTTTATGGCCTCCGCCGTTTTCTCCTTATACCATTTCAGCTTTTTCATTTGCTTCTCCGTTTGACAATAACTCTCCATCGCGAGTGAACCACTTGGCTTTGCAAATCTCACCTTCACCTCATCACTGAAGGAAGGAAGTAAGTTTTGGTCTTTTTCAGTTACAAAGTTGTTAGAATCTTACCGGCTTCCATGCATGACATTCCCGGCTGTATTGATGATTCCTCCATCCAAAGAGACTGCACCATCACTTATACATGGGACGGCATTAATCATTTCAACCGATGTTTAGTAAACTTGAAGACGAGAGAAAAGACTGTAGAACAAGGTCTCACGAAGACCGTTTCCACATGATGTGGCACCACGCAAGTAGTCTGGATCGATTAGTATCATATTCACAGCAAAGCCGAGAAACCCGGGAGAAATTTTCAAGGCATATGGCAGGAAATTGTTCAAGAGCTTTGTCAGTCGAAGAGGTAAGCAAGCGAATGTCAGCAATTATATCAATGTTGCCTTGGAGGTCATAAGTTTCAAGATTCTTAACACTGTCGCAATCCATGCATACAACCGCCAACATCGAGCCCCACCCTTATAACGGGTGGGGCCGGTGCCACATACAAAATATTTACTTTGGCTTAGTTGGTTGTGAACATATTCATTTATT
>OVAW01000850.1:0-11625 GCA_900406365.1 Heliophila coronopifolia | reverse complement strand
ATATATAATAATAATAATACCGAGCTAGAACTTTAAGAAAAGAAGTCTCAAAAAGAGGCCATCTCCAAAGTGGAGTTAAAGAAAACCCTTAAAGATGATTCCGGTGACGATATAGGACTGGATTATCTTTTGTTTCAGCTCATACGCATCTCTTACAATCAAGGCCGCCTAACTCCAAGTACATAATTGCTAAAAACGGGTATGTTTCAACATTAATGCTTTAAAGGGTAGAACATCATNGTTTCAACATTAATGCTTTAAAGGGTAGAACATCATTTAGGATTGAGTCGGGTTATTGGGTAGGTCCTTGTGGATTAAGAGTTTCATGATATCAGTATTCGGTTCCTTCTTGATAGATCATAGTCTTTCCAAGCATTACTATATTTTTCTTATTAGTGAAACCGTGTGTTTTACACATTTAGCCATTCTTTTTAAATAAACACCATTTAAACCATTTTAATTCTCGCCCGAGCCGATTGGCAGATCTGATTCATTGTCCATAGGTATAGATCGCACTTGAAATTAATATATATTAAGGAGTTGTATATGTGATTGACTGCTAGGAGCAATAAATCAAGAAAGCTTCATGATCGGGAAAAGACGCAAATGGACGTTCAAAAGCCAAGCTAAGTGCTCTGCACTTATTTACTACTCCTTAGGGCATATATGACGTATCTTTACTTGGAATTCATGCAATTAAAAACGTAAATTCTCGAAAATTCTTGGTTTGTTTTTGTTTGTTTACTCGAGTACGAGCAAACTTCAAGTCCGGGGGTTTGATCAGTCTCAAATTTACGTGTTTTGGACCTCTTTCTAAGTCACTTTTATCGACTGATCTCATCATTTTATCATCTGATCTCATCATTTTATCATCATTTAGATAGCTAAAACGGCAAAAACTGCATTTTAGGAATTTCGGGGTGCGTTTTCGCTATTTTACCGTCTTTAGGTAAAAAAAGGCCACAAGTGCACATAATTGGTCAAATGGAGATACTTAGGAATTCGAGCCTTTTAAGAGGGAGATTCCCGGGAAAAGTCAAAGGAAATCCGAAGTCAAAGCATCACCAAGGCCAAAGGAATCCAGGGTATTTTCGGAATTTGGAGAAACGACATCGGGAATCGCGAAGGAAAGGCAGGAGGCGACCCAAGATCTAGGGGGCGGCCCGCCTCCTCCTCATTCACGAGCCCAGAATTGACAGTATGATTGGTCAAACAGAGGTAGGGTGCGACCCAAGCCTTAGGAGGCGGCCCGCCTCATCAGTTTAGAAGAGAAGGATTTTTGGCAGAAGGATTGGTCGAACAGGCGTAGGCGGCGACCCGGACCTTATCCGGCGCCCCGCCTCATCACGTTGGGGGCGAACCAGACGTTTCTCGGCGGCCCACCTTCCCAGTCTGAAGCAGTTTTTGGGTAGTTTTTCCCACTTTGTCTGAAAATCACCCAACTTCCAGGAGAGACCACCCACAATTTCAACTACTTTTTGGCAGTTTTTGGCATGAGTTTTGCTATGTTTTTAAGGAGAAAAGAAGTCACAACTTCTCTCTCTCTCTCTCTTTTCTTTTGCTCTTCTCTTTTCTCTCTTCTTCTTTCTCTCTTTTGTTGAACTTTTGTAACATGGAGACATGGGATCCTGTTTCAGCGAACCCTTTTTTCTTTTCTATTCAATTGGTTTTCATGCAATCTTTCTCTATGTGTTTAGGCTAAGATTCCATGAGATCTGAGTAGATTTAGGGATTTCGTGGATTAGGTTAGGGTTATGATTATGTATTTAGGGATCCTTATATCTAGATCTTACTTTTTTAATATTTTTTATTAAAAATATTTCTCTTTAAAGAATCATGCGTAGAACTTGTTTAACTAGGAGATTGTATTTAGTCTTAGGATGAGTGACACCGCCATATGTGATCCTAAGATTAGAGGCGTGTTGTGGGTGTATGCAAATGCGAGATAAGACACGCAATATTCCGGAAAAACCTGGATTTACCCATTTGGACGGGAGAGGAAACGCCATCCCTCCTGCCTATGTAGACTTGACAACACAGAGGTGAACACGTCGTATACCGGTACTACGGCCCCGAGGTAACCATTCCCTGAGGTGTAGCTGATATCCCTGCGGCAAGGATTGTATTCCAAACTAACATTTCAGTTTCTGGGGGAGTACAATCATATTAGGTTGTAGAGGTTAAGTTTTACATGAGAGCAGATTCAAAACCTAGATTCCTTAGATTACACAATCCGAAACCCATATTAACCGAAATCCACGGAATTAGTTTAACAATTAAGAGCAACCATAACTTTATTTTCTGTCATTAATTTTTACATTTATTACTCTCTCCGGTTTTACCCCGATTTTGTTTTATCCAAGTAGCCTAGTAACCTTTAATTTGTTATCGTTTAAAAAAGCAACTCCCTGTGGATTTGATACCCAATCTACAACGTCAGTGCCCTGCACTTCAGGTTCGAATAGGAAAAACTTTTTGGTTTAAAAGTTACTTTTTCCCCATCAAACATTTGAAACGTGAAAATTTTGGGAAAGAACATCCAGCGGGCTCCACAATCGAAAAGTAAAACTTTGCTTTGATACTATATTAGGAAAATATTGACATCCAACTTAAAACCAATTGGTGATAAATGAAATGGTCTATATCCATTATATACCACTAGTGGCGGAGACAAGGATTGGCATATGCCTCCCTTAATCCAGGGAATTTTTTTTCGGTGTTAAAAAAAAAAAATTTCTTTGTAAAATTTGACAATACCCCCGTAAATTTGTTTTTGCCCCCCCCCTAAAGTTTTTTTGCCCCCCTAAATTTCCGAAATCGAATCGACCCGAATCGTCACGAACCAATTTTTTTTTATGTCCCCCTTAAATTTCCTCCTGGCTCCGCCACTGTATACCACTCAATAATTGTCTAAACTTCCGATTTCCGATGTGTTNGTAAATGATTAATGGAATCCATATATATAGTCACCAATATGTCATGTTGTACATACATGTCTAATCAATCAACGAATATAATATTCTTACCGCAAGACATCTTGTGTTGGTACAGTCGGAAAGCCTCAAACATTATAAATTTTTTTTTCAAATCATCTTCCTCAGTCGTTAACCCGTCCAACTCTTAGAAAGCATGTTTTAGGATCATCTCAATCTCAGTCNGTCTCGAAGTAATGGAAGATACCAAGGCTGATAAGCAAATGGATCAAACGAATCTTGTCCTTGTTGTTGTTGTGAGAAGACATGAGCCTATCTCTCACGTTTCGCTTCATCACCGTTTCTATCTCCCTGGCAAATTCAACATATTTCTACGAATATACAAAAAAAAAAAAAAATCTGATCAAGAATCATGTTTTTTACTAAACCTTGTTTTTTTATTTTTTTGAGAAATAATTACAGCGTCGTTGATGGTAACTGAGAGGATGTGATCTCCCCAAAAAGTTGGAGTAAAATTAGCCAAAGGACTACTAGTCTCAAGCGTATCATCAGTAGTCTTAGTCTTAAGAGAGAATAAGTTGTTTTTGATGGGTTTTATAGAAAGAGGAGGGTGACGAATGATAGAGTCGCTTGTCCTGATGGTAGGAGGAGTTATCTTGTAAGAGCAGTGAGTGAGAAGTATGAGTCCAAAACAAATTTTTCTGCAGCTTCCATTTTCGATCTTAAAGGGATATACTCTGGTTTAGGTTTTGTTTTCTTTAGTTTTCCTTTCTCATCCCTAACTTTGTTTTAAATAGATATTGAAAGCAGACAAGAAATGTTTAGAATCTATTTTTGTTGTTCTTTAATCATGAAAAAGATGTTGTGTCTGCACAACCTATCATTTTTATTAGTTATACTCACTTCAGTAGAGCTGTCTATATGGACGGATAGCGTACGGATCTATTCTGCAGCACAGTGCGGAGTTGCAGATTTTGTTTTCGTTTTTTTAAACCCAAATATTTGGCGGATTTGGTTTTGGATAAAAAGTGTCTGCGGGCTTATTTTTGCGGGTCCCACGGCATCCACGAGCTTAACCACCTAGTACAAAATTATATTTTTATAACTTTATATTTAGATTAAAACTACGAATTTATATTAAATTTATATATTTTTGAAAATTTATATTAAAAATTATGTATTTTTGTTTTGGTAAAACAATGTATTTTTAAATATTTTTAGAAATTTTTTTGGGAAAAAAAGTTTGGACCACATTTCGGTCGGCATACGATGCATTTTTTGTTTTGGTTTTTTTAGAGCACCAATCCGTTTGGGTTAAATGTTTTGCACTTGTGAACCATGGGTTGGGTGCCCGTCAAACTCCATTGTCACCCATACTCACTTGTTTTGTTCATGTGTGTAAAACTTACTCATTCCGTATTATATTAAATGACATTTTAGAAATTCGTACAATTATTAAAAATAAAAAAAATTAGATTATTTTACTTTTGTTAAAAAAAAAATTATCTTTCATATATCATTAATCTAATTGGTGTAAATTTATGGAGACTGGAAATTTGTCTTTGATTTAAGTAAAAGAAAAAATCATTATTATTAATTAATAGAAGAAAACTTGAAAAAATAACATTTTTGGATAATCCGTCATTTATTTATTTACCAAATTTACACTATAAAACATTATTTAAAAAATATACGGACGAGATATTATTAATTTGTTATTAACCAGAGAGAAAGAAAGAGAATTTTTTCTTATTGATCTTCCAAAAGGTAGAGTAGGTACATATTTATAGGATACAAAGAGCGTATTTTGGGGATATCTAAGAATANAGAATTTTTTCTTATTGATCTTCCAAAAGGTAGAGTAGGTACTTATTTATAGGATACAAAGAGCGTATTTTGGGGATATCTAAGAATATAATCTACTAGTTATTAAAACACAATCCTTTTATGAGAAAAACCTTATAAAAAAAATAATTACAATTTTATGCCATTGATATATACTAAAAATAGAAAATTCATTAAGGGTATAATTGGAATAAACGTTAATAAACTAAATCTATTAAAATTCTACAAAAAAAAATTATTAATATGAAATTATTTAAAATAATTATTAAAAAAAAATATTTTTAGAAAATACAAAAATAATAAAAATAATTATACTAAAATTTATAAAAAAATGAATAAAATTTCATTTTAATATTACTATAAAAAATACAAAATTATTTATAAAAAAACACCACTACACCCATTAACTTTACTAAAACAAAATTTCAACAGAATTTTATTATAAAAAATAAAAAATATATATAAAAAAAACTTAAAAACACTCCTACACCCACAAAATCTAATTTATAACTATTTTTTTCTATAAAATAAAAAATATATCCAATATATAAACGTATCCACCCTACATCATATGATCACCTGTCACTTAAAACATCTTCATAATAATTACTTTCAGTAAGTATTATTATCTTTGTAAAGTTATTATAATTGTGTCTTTATTGACTTGAATTGTGATTGTTTCTGTTTTTTCTCATATATAATATTTTCTTTTAATGAAATTCTTTGATATTGCAGTTTAAAATTTCAACATATTTGCACGGGTGAGTATTATAGATGTCCATTCAATGTTAAATTTTAATTATTTATTATATTTTACTCATACATTTTTTAATTTTTTTTTAATAATTTCATATGTTTTCAAGAGTTTGAGTGTTGCATTATATGTCCATGGAAGATTAGAAGAATAATGTGTGGCTATTTAGGTATGCCATGCATATGCAAAATATATCATATTCAAGTTTTTGTGTTGAAAAAATACCCATAAAATTTTTAATTTTCTTTTCTCAGCGAATTTACCATTATTTTATGAAATTTCCAAAAAAATTACAGCATTTTTTTATAGGATGAACCAATTTGTCTCATCAAAATAAAATAATAATTAAAAAAAAAAACCAAAACGTTATATGTAAGTTTTACTAATAACGAAAAAATCTATTTTTTAAAGAAACTAAATCCGCGCATTGCGCGGGTAACTATCTAGTAAATATATTATAACACTACCACTCTTGTATATCCATTTCAAAATAAAAATATCTTGTAATGCGTAATAAGTAATTGTCTTGTTAAAAACCTTAGCAGGAAAACCCGTTGGGATAAAACAATGGTTAAGGGAAAAAAGTACAATACTTATTACTCCACCTAATGACTACATCACTTAAAATCACATAGTCGCCGTTTTCCCATATTATACATTAATTTCTCGAAGTTGAATTTGGTAATGCCTTTGTGAATAAATCCACCAAATTGTCTCTTGAATGAATATATTGTAAGATGATTTCTCCATTTTCTTGAGAATCATGCGGAATAAAAGAGTCTAGTGAGATGTGTTTTGTTATGTTTCATAGTCTTCTTTAATGGTTCATTGCATACGATTTTTCCTAATATATTTCCACGATATGACGAGACCCGTTCAAATAAACAATACCAAAAGAACAATGCAAAAATATATGTATATGAAAATATATCTGAAATAAAATTGATAATGTTACCATATACTATCTTCCCATTGATATTATATGAAAATAATTTGTTGAACTTTATTTTTTCGGTTCCATATTTTTGTCCAAAAGTGACATAACATATGAATATTTCATTATTTTAATCATTTTCATGTATATCAACCACTTCTCGGGTTTCCTCAACTATCAAGTTGATATGATTATTTTGAATATTGTTTAGTTATGTACTTTCTCCATTTTTGATACTAATTACTTTCTTATCTATGATTTTTATCTTTGGAACCGTAAAGTCTTCAACATTTTAATTGTGGTTTAAAATTTAGTTGTGTTCACGGGAACATCATTCGAATATGACCATTCACAACTCGTATATGAGACTTTGTAACTTTTTCGATCAGAATTTGCATATGTTAATTAATTGGAAATATTTTGCAAATGAATTATCTTTTGAACTTCGAGTTCACATTACTTTGTGTGAGAATCTAAATATGATAATGATAAATTTCATTTTTCCGATGCTTATTATCTCCCCCTAAAATTAGAAATTTTGTTTAATCAAAATGAAAACAATCAAATCTTTCCATAAATAATTCACCAATCGTTGCAAGATATTTTATTATGGAAGATGATTCATATCCAGCAAATATTTCTTATTTTTCGTTACGCAACGAAGATGTAACCCATACACCCAAATATTTTGAAAAAAAAAATTGTTTCGCTTATACAAGAAAACCAATTCAAATTGGGAGATTTTTCTAATAATATGTTGGTATCATAACTATTTGTGTATTTACTAAATTAGAGAACCTTCTGGCTCTTTAATGGATGTCTAGTAGAATTGTCACTAACCCTACGCATCATATTTGAATCAGATGCCCTAAACCAGTTATACCAAATAGTAAAATTAATTGATTTGGTAAACTTCTGGTTTACTATAGCATGAATCTCAATTGTGTTAATGTTTATGTAGTACAAACCAAAAGAAAAAATCGATAATGTTTCAACTACATGTATTTTCTTTTATAAAATTAGTGTCATATGAAGATATTCATTACCATTTTCGTTTAGAGTTTCAACGTGATATATATATATATATATATATATGAATATTATTTTTCACCGGCCGGTATAATATTTATTTCTACGACTATCTTTAAAATTTTATAAATTTCTTTTGACAATTATTGGAAAATAATGTTTTCTCTATGATTATTTTCATTATTTTTGGTAATATTATATCAACTTTACAAGAGTTTTCAATCAAATTTGTACTACCACAAATTGTATCAATATTAACATATTACATCAATATATTTAAAATATTTTTCATATTTCAATATTTAGTGCATTCTAGCACTAACCATTAGACATATATCAATTGTCTAGAAAGAATGCACATCCTTCTAGGACGAGAAAGAAAACATCCTTTTGGGATGAAAAAAACAGCAATTTTTTCACTTATATAATGCACATAAAAATAAAAATAAGACCAACACATTAAATATTAAATATTTTATATATGGAAATCGTTTTATTCAAAATAAAATGAAATAAAAATTTATCAATATTCAAGATGATTTATTTAAAATAAAAATGCATATGTTATTAGAAGAGGATATGCAATCAATATTAAAAGATAATATGTAATAAATAAGAACTATAAAATAAAAATCAAAAAGTATTTAAAATCAATATTGTTTATTTATTATAAAATAATAAAATTATGGTAAATATCAACTTGATTTCTTAAAATAATAATAATAATTAAAGTCCTTGTCAGGAAATAAAAAAAAACAAATATTTTAGCACTTAATTTGAAATTTCAAAATAAGAAAGAATATTGTGGCAATATAAAAACAATATTGTGATGATAAAATTTGTTCAATATGTTTAACATATATTACTATTTTCAGTTTTGGGAAAAATATTTTAACATAATTACTTCTAAGATTATATATGATATATATAACAATTATTCTCTTCGAAAAATAATATTACGATTTTTCATTTTCTGAAAAAAATATATCTACAGAGAATAATATTTTCATATAAATACTTCAAAAAAATATGTGTAATTTAGGAATTACCAAATTGAATTATTAACATATCATTACAAATAGAGAATAAACCCCGTTTAATACCCCAACTTATCAAAAATTACCCAAAAACTACACAAACTATTTTCGCACCCTAAAAAATACTCCAACCATGTTTTTTTTTTGGAAAACTACACGAACTATTTAAAACTGAAATCTGTGTCAACGGAGTTAACGTCCGTTTTACGGTTTTGCGACTTAGAGTAGAAGAAGAAGCATAATTTGGGGATTTTGGTTANAGAGTAGAAGAAGAAGCATAATTTGAGGATTTTGGTTTCTTTCTGATCTTGGGTATAAATCTTTTCCTAAACTCTGAAATCGAAGACATTTCTAATTGATATCCGTTTTCAATTTTGATTTCGTTTTCATCCGTTTTCAAAATGAAATCGAAATTGAAAACGGGGTTACCACTTCTGTTGCTTTAACACTAGATTCGGGGTTCGAACCATGGTTGCCTCCAGTAGGAGAACTTTAATAAATCTAGTTGTGCTACAGTAAAAAAAATTATTCTTGTATATATTATGTTAAGTTTTCAAATTAAATTATTATAAAATATATGATTATATTTAAAATATTGGTTGAGTATTTATTTATTTTATTTTGGTTATTAGATATATATTTTATTGATGTTAAACTAATTATGTTGGTTTTCTATTTATTTATTTATTTTAACTATTAAATAACAAAATATTCAAAAAATCGAGATTTACTGTTTTTGTCATGTCACATCCCGTCAAAAATATCAAACGGGACAAAAATGAAACATATAATTTTTTTCTAAAATTTTTGCCCCGTTCCTGTTTTCGAAATATCTTTTCCTGAATTTCCATTTGCTCAACCCTACATTAATGACTAATGACGTTTTAAAATTGCAATTTATGATACATGAGTAAGGTTACGTAATATGCAATTCGGGTAGAATGGGATGAAATATGTTAGACCGGTCATTTATTTTTACCATAGTTTTTCAGTCCATTTAACAATGTAACTTGAATTAAATATCTCATATTTATTAATCATAACATGTCATGTAATATTGGAATATATTTATATAAAGTTTCAAAATTTACTTAATCAACAAAATGATGCCACATTTGAAGCAAATAAATTGTTCTTATAATTGGATATTGAATGAAGTCTTTATAGAGAAAAATGATGATGAACTTTAAATCTATGTGCATCCGCAAGAAAAACTTAATTGATAGTGTATATAAAAAGTAAGAAGCAGAAAAAGGTAAATAAAGACAAAAGCAAAAATAGTGAATCAGTCTAACTAATACTCTTTTCATATTTTTAACGGTAACGTTTTAGGAAGGTGTGTTTGTAAATAATAAATGTCGTTTTAGGTAAAAAGTGATGATTTTTCCAATTTTTCCCCCTATATAATCATTTTTTTTATTAAAACAAGACAAAAGTAAAAAAAAAGTTGTTAAAATAGTTAAAATAATTATGTTTTAATAGGGATAAATTTTTCTAAACAATTTCATCTTAACATATGTGCAAAACTCTGAAATGACACTTATAAAAATTGAGAGGGTGTATGAATCAAACGTGAAAAAGATAGAATAATAGAGAGGTAATGAAATCTTTGAGATTTCCACAAGAATTAGTGAATTCGCCAGCACTATCTTTGCAAAACACATCGATGAGGCGTTCAATATTGAGATATCGTACCATAACTTGACGTGGCACATCAATTGTTGTCATGAATTCATCCATAGCTATCTTCTAACTCTCTTTAATAATCTTACTCAATTCTTCTACCGCCTTCTTCTTCAGTAACACAATATTGCTTCATGTAATAGTTGACTCTTTCGCTTTTGTTTTCATTTGAAAAATAAATCATTTATTTATATGGTTTAAATCATTTTTTGTATGACAAAATATCCTTTTTGATATATATATTTTCATTACATGAATCATCAATGATATCTTAATTATTACAATATGGAATATATATCATTTATTAACTATGTCTATCATGCATTAATTGAGTGTTTAAATACAAGCTAGGATTAGATAAGAAAATTTGAACTCTTATACACACATTTATCACTAAATTTTTAGATTGTATTTAAAGCAGGCACATATTAGAGATCTAGAAGATGAAGAAAGAATTAATGACGGTGATATCCTTTAAACATTTACCTAATGTACTTCAAGAAATAAGTTTTCCTCAATTTTTTAAAATCAATTAATAGCCTGCGTCACTCTAATTATTATTTATTTATATAGTTACTTATTTAGGATTGGATTTATGTATTAATATGGGCTAAACACATGACTAATTTTGAGTAGAGTCAAATGAAACATTTTTTTTTTGTTAACAGAGGGTAACTCGAGCCGAGCCCAAACCCTTCGTCTGAGTTAGGAGATTTCGGTGCTAGTCCCTTTGACCAATTTAAATATACGCGTCTCCCGAACCTCGAATCTAGGTGGCGAAACTCACAGCTGTGAACCATTTACCACCAGAGCTGAGGAATCCGTGTGTCAAATGAAACATTCCTTCGAACCCTAAAATATTTTTTTAAATATATCTAGTATATTTATGCACTATATATATAGAGATAATGAAAATTTCTCAAAATTTTAGGTTTTTTTACGCCTTTCAAAATTTTAGATAATTTAATGACCGTCGAACTTTGCTAAACATTGCATTATTTTGAGGAAATAAAATATAACCTTAAAATATGTATATAGACATCTATACCAACTATTTAAAATTAAGATACCAATTTTGTAATTGTATATAATTGAAAATTAAGATAAATAATTGTCAATAGTTAAAATTTTATAAAACTTACTGTTAAGGAAAAAAAAAATACATAAGCAATATACTAACAAAAGTGGCTAGTAGACAATTTAATTAGTCATGTTGGCTTTATTCAAAAAGATACCTTTGTCCTAAACGAGAATCATTTTTTCATATAGGATGAGAATTTTGGGAAGGGAACAGGACGGGACGGGTCAGGGCTAGAAATGTTTTCACCCCTCTATTTTTCTATTATTTGATTATACAGACGGGAAAATGTAATATTTGATTTATAAATATTACTCCCTCCATTTTTTTTT
>OVAW01000846.1:398-11662 GCA_900406365.1 Heliophila coronopifolia | reverse complement strand
AAATCGGCGTTTAGCTACTTGTCAAAATTTAGTTCCAACAAGATCCATGGAAGGGATAAAGCTTTTTAGTCGTCGTTGCTATCTCACCCTCTTCGCCTCTCCGGTGTCTCGTTGCCGGAACCACCGCCCCTAATTTCTGTCTTCTCCAATAGGTATTTTACCTTTTTCCGTCTGTTTTCGAAAACAGGATATTTAGGGAGAAATTATATTGGAGTTTCTGTTATTCTTTGCAATGTTGATCGATTAGCGAATACATTTCCCAGATTATTACGGCCGTAATGCATTTTGAATCTTTACAGTTAGGTTTCGATTTTTCAATCAACCTGTTTTCAATTACTCCATGATTCTTCTTTATGTAAATTATAAATCCTTTGTTTTATTATTGTCTTCTGGATCTTTGTGAAATTGATGAGTGGCTAAATTGAATTTTAAATTCCAATTTTGTTGTTTAGAAATTTGACTGAATCAAGTTGAAATTCTCTGTTTTTGAAATTAAGTAGTTAAGCTTCTGTTTCTTTGAAGGAACCGAAGTAAAGTTTGGTAGAGTTTGGGGACAAACAACAACAAGCTGTGAAATCTGATGCTACAAGGTAATATTTTTTGGTCTAATTCGTTTTCATATTATTCAAATACTCTGTTTTCATTCTTTTAATTTGTTGTTCATTTTCATATGTTTTTCCATTCAAACGTATCTCTAAATTCTTAATCCTGGGAGATGACGAACGTAGCTGGAAGGTAATATCTTTTGGTCCTATTTTTTTTTACACATAGTTCTATCTATCTACTTAATGATTAAAGAATATGTATTTATGTGTAAGTTGTGTAATGTATGAATGGGATTGTGTGGAGGAGAGAGTGTGACACATATATGTGTGCAGGAGTGTGACACATACATGTGTTAATTAGTTTCTATAATTGGTTGCATACATGTAATGATGTATGTGAAGGATGCATGGCGGATCTATACCTGTACTGTGTTAGTACAAAATGATTGAATATGTTTAGGGCGTGCGATGTGTGTGTGGGGGTGAGTGAACATAGCTAGGAAATTATGCGTAATCTTAAAAAAGCTATCTACAAATTCTCTCGACTGATTTTAGTTAATTTGGAAAAATGTTAGGTTAGATTCAACAAACACCATTCTCTATCATTTACCTGAAATTCTAAGTCTTGAACATAAAAAGTTGAATTATTTGATGAGTTAATAGTAATATTTGCTTAAAAATGAATTAAATAAATATATAATTTTTTTTTTGTCAAAGAAATAAATATATAATTAAATTCAGATTATACATTGCGAAGCAATTTATTTAAAGAAATTAAAAAATCACAAAATCAAAAAATTTGCGTATGTGAGAGAGGGAGCGGTGAAGGAGGAAGTGGGAGTAGAGGGTGGGGGTGCGGAAGGAGGGAGGAAGCGGGAGTAGAGGAGGGGTGAGTAAGGAGAAGTAGAGGGGGAGTAGGGGGAGGGAATGGAGAAGCGGAGAGGAGATGGGGAGGAGCCGGAAGGGGAGAGTGAGGGAGGAGGGAGAGGGAAAGGAGAGGGGGTGGGGAATGGAGGAAGAGGAGAGAGGGGGAAGGGAAGAGTGAGGGAGGAGAGCGGAAAGGAAGGGGGTGTGGAGAGGAGGGGAGAGACGGAAGGATAGGTGGCGGGAAAAGGAGTCCAAAGTTTTTTTTTTCTCAGTTCTCTTTAATTCCACTGTTGTTTTGCAGACCAACAGCAATTCTCTCTTCAGGTCAAGATAGGTCTAAAGGGCCTTTTGAGTCTAATGGGCCTTATCCGAGTTTCTCGAGCTTACTTTTTTCAAGAGCTTACTTAGATTGTCAAATTATGAACATAAAAAAGAAAAAAAAAACTTAAAACAGATGACAAAAAAAAAATGAAATCTTTTAAGCAACCATGAGACTTGAGACAATCTTAAAAAAAGGAAAATAAATAAATAACAAATCAGACTTCGTTTATCTAAAACCATGTTCTAACAAAGTCAACATAATAGAAAGTCTTTAAACTTTTGTTGACAAAAAAAAAAACAAAGTCTTAAAGGTTTAGGTAAAAACCCAGATTTTCTTGAATATTTCAACGTTTTTCACATGCTTTGTATTTGAACAAAGATGACGTGTTCAAAGATAAAAAGTCTTCTTAGTGATTTATTATCTCCTACCGACTAAAACACAAGCAATTTTAGTTTTAGAACAAAAACCTTATAAAACAAAATGTTTACATGTTGTACTATTGAGAATATACTAAAAATAAAAAATTAATTAAACATTCATTAGTAATACAATTAGAATAAAAACAAATAAATAAAAAAAACTCCAATAAAATTTATATTATATAATATAAAACATACATATTTTTAACAAAAAAAAATATTTATATCTATANTAAAAAAATCATTTGCTATAAAAATTCATGCAACTATAATTTAATAAAAAATTCTTCAATTTTATTTATTTTGTTGAAAAGATAAATTATTATTCAAAATATATTAATATTATTTTTTCATAAATCCAAAAATAAGAAATTTAAAACTAAAAAAAATTTCTTTTTAAAAAAATTAAATCCGCATGCGCGCAGAAACTACCTAGTTACTATTATTATTAATTTTGTCAGCTCTAGAAATTGACCGGTCAGTGTTTCTTCATCTCTTCTCCCACCGACTTAACTTTTTTTTATTTCCAGATCAAAAATCTAACAAAAAAAAAAAAAACCCAGAAACTTCTCCCAAAAATCCGCCATGGATCTCCAACCAGAAGAGCTTCAATTCCTAACAATCCCTCAACTCCTTCAAGAATCAATCTCAATCAAGAACAGATCTCCAAGAACCTTCTACCTAATCACCTTATCCCTAATCCTCCCTCTCTCCTTCGCCATCCTCGTCCACTCCCTCTTCACTCAACCGATCCTCTCCAAACTCGACTCCTCCGATCCTCCTAACTCAGATCGTTCACGTCACGACTGGACTTTACTCCTTATCTACCAATTCAGCTACCTACTCTTCCTTTTCGCCTTCTCTCTCCTCTCAACCGCCGCCGTCGTCTTCACCGTAGCTTCTCTGTACACCGGAAAGCCAGTCTCTTTCTCCTCCACACTCACCGCAATCCCTAAAGTCTTCAAAAGACTTTTGTTCACTTTCATTTGGGTAGCTCTCTTTATGTTTGCTTACAACGCCGTCTTCTTCACTTTTCTCGTGATTCTCCTCGTAGCTTTAGATTTAAACAGTATTGGTTTAGCTATCATCGCCGGAATCGTAATCTCTGTGCTTTACTTCGGTGTTCATATTTACTTCACTGCTTTATGGCATCTAGCTAGTGTAATCTCTGTTCTTGAACCGGTTTATGGAGTTGCCGCCATGAGAAAAGCTTATGAGCTTTTGAAAGGGAAGGCTAAGATAGCTATGGGGTTGGTTCTCGTTTACATTTTGATATGCAGTGTGATCGGAGCTGTTTTCAGTTCGATCGTGGTTCATGGTGGAGGAAAGTATGGAACTTTGACTAGGACTTTGGTTGGTGGGTTACTTGTTGGTGTTCTTGTGATGGTGAATCTTGTGGGATTGTTGGTACAAAGTGTGTTTTATTATGTGTGTAAAAGTTATCATCATCAGATGATCGACAAGTCGGTTTTGTATGATCATCTTGGTGGGTATTTGGGTGATTATGTGCCACTTAAAAGCAATATTCAGTTGGAGAGTTTGGATATTTGAAAATGGTGTGAAGAAGGAGAAGATCAAGAAATTTCTGGTAATGTTTTTTCTTGTCTTTACTGGATTATGTAAGAAATGTGTTTGTAATGTGGAATTTATGTAATGATTTGAAGGATTTTTAAGTTTTAGTTTTTCTGAAATGTCTTTTCTTAGATGCTTAAGATGATCATTAATTGAGGATTTGACACTAAGGTTTGGTAGTAGCCTAGTAGGAACACGTTTTTATACATGTGGTTATGTTTTAATGTTGTCAAGTTTGAATTTTGATACGTGATTAGGAAGTTTGAAGGGAAACCAAATTTAAAACCTAATCCAAAAAGGAAAGAAACCGATTATGTTCACTATTTATATGACTGTTAGTATAGAATATTATCGTTAAGATTATTAGAAGTTACTAATTTGTATATATGACCAGAGGTGGAGCTAAAGTGAACACAATTTAATTTGAGGCAAAGTGAAAATACAAGACATTTTAATATTTTGATATAAATTAAAGATATTTTAAAAATTTAAGAGAAATTTAAAAAGAGTACGGGTTCATGTCACAATGCGGCATGACCCTCCGTCCATTTATGACTCATCTTGCAACGAAAAATATATAAATGCCGATTATACATTATTATTATTTTTCTTGTATTATTTGTTAAAAATATAAATGAGTGAATTCAATGTTACAAAGAAAAATATAAATGGTTGCCACCTATAAGTTGGAGACAAGTTCGGTGAAAAAAAAGGTTTGAGACAAGTGATATAGCATTTGTTATTTATGTGATTTTATATAGTGATCGGGAATCGAATCTGAAAATTTTGAGGGTTGTTAGTTACTTAGTTTATGTATTTTTACATTGTGGTCGGGATTTGAATCTGAATATTTTGATGAGAAACTAGTTAGAATTAAATTAGCCTGACGGTAACAAAAAATAAAAAATAAGTTCAATAATCCGGTTATGGTCATGAAGGTCGAAATTATGCAAGTATTGATAGGATCAATTTTTTCGTTTACTTATATGAACCAATTTTAAACCGACTTTTAATTGGGCTTTTTTTTTATTCCTGAAGCGGGTTCAAATCTTCATAATAATTTTTGGTTGTAGGCCCAACAAGAATATATTTTTTTACGTTCTAGAATTTTTGCAGGAGACTTTTTCTTGGTAACGGAATGGATACGCAGTAAGGCAGAGAATAAAATGTCGCATTGCAATTGAATTTAGGTTGTGTCTTTGTCAAAATTGATGTAAGAAAATTTTATAAAGTAAAAAAGGATATGATAGTGAAGATTAGATACAAAAATTGGATAATAAAAGATGTAGGTAGAAAATGGTTATGAAATAATGTAAACTTTAATAGTATATATATAGAACGTGTAGAAATATAAATTTAAATGCATGTGAGTCAAGCCCACCACATGGACTACATTTATTGGTAACGTGTGCCTTCTCTTTTGTTGACTAAGGTCATATATATATATTTTATAGATTATACGAATATCAATTATCCGTGGTTGGGCATGATTGTAATTTATAATATTTTTTTAATTCTTTATGACTTCAATAGTTTGTGAACTGAAATTTTAAACAAGAGAAGAGCTCAATGAATTGAAAATTTTATTAAGTTTAAGATTTTGGAAATAATTATCTAAAATTATATGAAATACTTAATTGTTTAGAAAAAATTAAACACATAAAATATCACAAAAAAATTGTTTTGAAGCAAATGATATTTATTACACTATATCAAGAAACTTGTTCAAATCCAGACATTAAAAACGACTTGTATGCGGATTTGTCTTAAATTCTATAAAATAAATAAAAAAATTGTAGTATTGTTTAGTAATAAATCATGGTTTTTAAGCGAAAGATTAAGTCGTTGTTTTAATTTGACCAAAAATTAAGATTAAGTCGTTGTTTTTTTTTTCATCAAGATTAAGTCGTCGTTTAAATGTCAATTTAGTGTCTAACCTAAGTGGGACATATAATAATCAGAAGACTTTAATCACCTATTTAATTATATGCTGATAGGGGAATATTCCAATTTTCAAGGTTCCAGTTTCTAAACAAAAAAATAACTCAAAGAATTTGTAAAATATTTATCTAAATTTTCTATAAAATACTTAATTGTTAAGACAAAAATAATCACGTAAAATGTTATCAGGATTTATAACAGTTTTGCAAAGGTTAAAGATAAAAATTGGTAAATCTTTAGTTGACAAATTTGTGAACTAAATATAATACTATGGTATGATTGGAATTTGTCGATAAATTATTTGAAAAACTGAGCATATTCTACAAAATTTACGCTAAATTAAATCAAACAAAACTGACACAACCTAACAACTGGACGCCTAAAGTAGCTCAGACCATATGTAAGAAAAATCCAAACCACTTCAACTCACTTTGAAAGAAAAACAAGTTTCAATTTTGTCTCGTGACC
This sequence comes from Heliophila coronopifolia, assembly GCA_900406365.1. Classification (NCBI taxonomy): domain Eukaryota; kingdom Viridiplantae; phylum Streptophyta; class Magnoliopsida; order Brassicales; family Brassicaceae; genus Heliophila; species Heliophila coronopifolia. The sequence continues at coordinate 5,528 of OVAW01000846.1, read as the reverse complement.
TAAGCCTGGAAAAATGTAGAAATTAAACTAATATTATACAAATTGTACGATCAAGGACACTAATTATATCTCAAGAAACTTGTTCAAATCCAGAGATTAAACTACCATTTCACAAGATTGACAAAAAAAAACTACTATTTTACAAATTAGCCGTTAATGCTCTAAATAATTTTTTTTTAATTAAATATTATAATTGGTTAGTGAATAATGTCTTTTTCAGCGAAAGATTAAGTTGTTTAAATGTCAATTTAGTGTCTAACCTAAGTGAGACATATAATAATCAGAAGATCTTAATCTCACCTATTTAATCACAGGTTGATAGCGAATATTCCAAGTTCCAAGGTTCCAGTTTTGGAATATTCTTTATCATAAAAAATATCTTAGTCTAACTTAGAAAACAAATAACTATTCATATTTGAATAAAACTATGAAGTAAAAACCAAATAAAACTTGTGTATATGAATTTTCTAGATTGGAATCTTTAATATATCGTTATAGGAAGTTTATTATCACAATGAAAAAACTAGTTGAGAAAAAAATAAACTGATAGTAATTATAAAAAAATTTACATACAAAAATCAATAAGAATACTACAATAATGTTATCCCAAAAAAAACAAGGATTTGAAAAGTTGAGTAATATTTTTTTTTTGTAGGGTCACGGTCTTGTGTTATTTTTTTTTTCAACCTGTGTTATTATAAATTTTAAGATACAGTGATATTTTAAATAATAAAAAAAAAAACTGAATATATAATACTTAAATACTAAGACGATAGAAGAGATGGAAGAACACAGAAATCAAAGTAGATTTGTTTGATTTTAATAGTGATTATAGTAACTAAGTAAAGTATAATATTTGATTCGCTTCATATTATGACAATATCTTGCTATGGCATGGGAAGCTTATGAGACAAAACTTGTCATGTTAGGTTTCAGTCCATTCGGTTATGTTATGCTTTTTAATTCAGAAAAAGACAAATACTTAATCTTCTTAAATGTTTATAATTAGCAACTAATAAATCTGGTACTATAGCTAATTTATGTTATTTGCATATTCCAATCATGTCCGGTCGTAATATAATATAAGAAAACAATTGTTTCTGATTTCAAATCTATTTAAAAAAAATTATATATATATATATATATATGTGTATATTGAATTGTTTCTATTAGATTTTCATCATACAAAATATAAAATATTTTTTTTTCTAACCCTAATATTTTCGAAGACCGATCCTAGTTTCAATAACTCCAATTAAAATAAAATTATCACCTATTTTTATTTTTTTTTTGTCATCAGCTACTATCGCTAAAACTTAGAAAGGCTCGATGAGCCAAGTTGGAAGTACATAGTTCACATAAGAAATTTCGAATGGATAATTTCTAGCACTTTTGGCTAGAACATCCGCCTTGACATTGTAAATTCTAGAAACAAAATAAAGATCAAAAATTTCGAAAAAACTCTTTAACCTCTCAATTTCTTCTAGGTATAACGGGAACGGTGGCCAATCCTTTGATGAAGCCATCATCTTGAGTAGTTCGAAACAGTTTGTAGCGAAAATCATTGATTTTCTTCCTCGGGCCAGATGCAAGAGGCAAAAATGGGTTTGCCCCTAAATTAAATACAAAAAAAAAGTCATTTAGATTTTTTCTACGGTTCCTTTTTTTTTCCACCAGGGGGACCAATGACTAAAAATTAGAATCTAAGCAAGAAAGAAACAAAAATGGTCTTGGAAGCAATAATGAATTTTGCTGAAGACTAGCCTGGCGCCTGCTCTTTGGAGTTTCGGAACCAAAGATGGAGACAAAGCGGCCGACAAAATAAAAAAAGATGTGAGTGATGATGTGCCAAGCTTGTATTGACACATTGTGTTGACTTTGGTTATTATAATATATTTAACTATTTCTTTAACCAATTCTTAATTGCTTGCCAAGCATTTGGGAAAGTTTAATGACCGGGTAAGCTTCATAACACAAAAATGTATCCAACATTTTTGTGTACAAAATAATCTCCACGATTTACACGACCCCCTAAAACTGTGTTCTAAAACAATCATCATAAGATAAAGTAGGTAATGCCTGAATAGGAAAGAGGTGTGTCCGTGAAACCAAAATGACACCAAATCCACACGTAATGAGACGGGTCATTCTAAATCCTACCAAACCATATATATACTTCCAAGTTCCAAACCAGGATATGATCGTCCGATATATGGTATCTGAATCCATACTAAGTAAATCCATAATTATACTATCATTTTCAATTATGATACTATAACATGGTTTGATGGTTTCATTTGATTGGTAAATATTTTTTGTTACAAATTTGTATATAACTTGTGTTTTAATTTTTTTTTTTTTTTTGTCAAACAACTTGTCTTTCAATATATATCCCAATCATTTGTAACTCATCACATATTCACATGCATAATTTATAAGTTTTACTAAAGGAATGACTTTAAAATTTTCTAAGATATAATTATGCAATTTTAATATATATTTTAGTATCAACTGAAGGACTTGAGACATCAAGTTAGAATTTTTGGACTCCTATATATATATATATATTTTTTTTTTTTTTATTAACAGAAAATTAAAATATCTAAATTGATATTTTAGAGTCTAACCTAAGTGGTACATATAATAATGAGAAGATTTTAATCACCTATTTAATTACACGTTGATAGGAAATCAAGAAAGCTTTAAAACGACATGCATGTGTTAGATATGGGAACAAGATCGTATCACTATGATTCTTAAACGGTTCGAAGATATTTCCAAAAAAAATCTTTATTCCAAATAAAATACGAACAACTTGGTAGCATGTAGGGGTGGGCAAATTTGCCGTCCCGTCCCGTCCCATCCCGACCCGTTTCGTCCCGTTTCGTCCCGTTTCCGTCTCAAAATTCCCGTCCCATATGGGAAATCACTCCCGTTTCGGACAAGTTTTGAATTCCCGAACGGGAACGGGACGGGACAGGACGGGAACGGGAATTCCCGAAGTCCCGTTTTGTCCCGAAAATCTTATATATTTATATATGGAAATATATATAGATTTAGTATATCCCCTAGAATTATGAAAATCAAATATTCCTAATTTCTAAACTTATACATTTTAATACTCAAAATCTATAATAAAATTAGTGATTATTTTAATTTAAGAAATTAAATTATAGTTGTCAAAAAAAAATTTAAATTATAATAGAATAAATTAATATATATTTACTAGATATAACTTTTCTATTCTAATATCTTATCACTTGCGAAAAAAATAAATTTTCTTTTATTAATTTTTTTAGTCTACAATTTATTAATATTGAAGATTTATTTTTAGATATTTATTTTATTGGTGTTAAATATATGATTTTATTTAAATTTAAATTTATTTAATAATCAAATAATAAAAATATGAAAAAACCGGGAATTCCCGTTCCCATCCCGTTCTGTCCCGTCCCGTCCTGTCCCGTCCCATCCCGTTCTCCTCCCGGATTTTAAATGGACAGAAATGGGACAACTATTTTATTTCCCGAATTTTCGTCCCGTTCCCGTTTCCGAAAAATCCCGTCCCGATTTCCCGTTCGCCCACCCCTAGTAGCATGGATCAAATCTTTCTCCTTCCATCTATTATTAACTAATTCAGAGTATTTTAATTTTTAATTTCTCATCACAAACACCTCATCGATCACATCCATTAGTTTGAACTCATTGTATGCGTTTTCTTTATTTTTTATATGTTTTATAATATATAATTATGCAATTACAGTATATATTTTTAATATAAATAGAAGAACTTCTTTTGACCAAAAAAAAAAAAAAAAAANNNAACTTTTTTTGACCAAAAAAAAAAAAAAAAAAAGAAAGTTCAGTAGTGAAATTGTCTAAAATTTTACGAGTTGTAAACAAAACTAAATTTGTCGGCCACTTTCTTAAATTTTCAACTTCTTTTTGAATTGAGACCTATCTATAATAAAACTATTTTTTAAAAAAAATTGGAGTCGGAACAAATATTTTTTTCTAGTTTTAGCTTTAGTCACTAAATTGATTAAATTGAGACCTAACACCAAATTTGTTTTAGCTTTAGTCACTAAATTGTTTTTCTAGTTTTAGCTTTAGTCGCTAAATTGAGACCTAACACCAAATTTGGATTTTTCGACTCTAAATGTTTTCTTGTCTTAACAAAAACGAGATCAATTGATTATTGAATTACTCCAATATAGTTTATTGTCTTACAACAAATTCAACTATTTTAATTGCGCATCTAACCACTTAATTATAGATAATTTATCAGTAAAATATTTATATAAATATGTCATGTTGGGATGTACGTGATAAGGAGTAGGGGAGCATTTCCAGCTATAAAATTTAATAAATAGTTTATATATATATATATATATATATGAAGCTGAATAGCTGATTAATGCACCTATCAAAATTATCGTTCTAGTTGTAATTTTAATTTTATTATTGCACCCGATAAAAGTTTTATATTAATGTTTTATTCGTACTAGTTTTACGCAAAAAGATGCGAAAATATTTATATATAATGATTAAATGCACAATCTTGATTTAGTATATATCTTATTGAATGATACTAATTTATCAGACAACGTATCTTTTTAAAAACTGACTTTGTGGCATATATATTTGAAAAACAAGCATTATCTTGGATGAATTTCTGAACATCTTTTTTATTTTTAGTCAAAGTCTAATGTTTGAACATTTATATTAAATAATATTTGCATATAACTGATTAAGGAATTAATAAATTAAATTTTGATACTTATATGGTTACCCAAAACAGTGAAGTATGGAATCGCATATATTTGGCTTTCCATATATAATAAACTATATTTTTTTGTTAGAATTTTTAATTAGTTTTTATTAATTTATAGTTAATGATAAGAAATTCCTAATCTGAATAGCGACCATTGAAGAATATTAAAAGAGTAAAGCAACTTTTAAATATTTCACTTGTCAACAAATCGTCCGGTAGTTATAATTTCTATTGTTTCTACATTAGGTTTGGGTCTGAACCTCAGATGTTTTCATTGAATTAATTTTAAATCAGTCGATAGTGTGGAGGAAAAAAACTTATTTTTAAAGTTATATATATATATATATATATATATA